>CANQJN010000008.1:1667500-2012500 GCA_947623535.1 Coelioxys conoideus
ATAATCATCATCAAAATTATCATCATAATCATCATCATAATCGTCATCATAATCATCATCATAATCATCATCATAATCATCATCATAACCGTCATCGTAATCATCATCATAATCATCATCATAATCATCATCATTATCATCATCAAAATCATCATCCTCATCATCATCATAATCATCATCATGATCATCATCATAATCATCATCATAATCGTCATCATTATAGTCATCATAATCATCAGCATGATCATCATCATAATCATCATCATAATCATCATCATAATCATCATCATTATCATCATCAAAATCATCATCCTCATCATCATCATAATCATCAGCATGATCATCATCATAATCATCATCATAATCATGAGCATAATCGTCATCATAATCGTCATCATAATCATCATCATAGTCATCATCATAATAGTCATCATTATAGTCATCATCATAATAGTCATCATAATCGTCATCATAATCATCATCATAATCATCATCATGATCATCATCATAATCATCATCATAATCATCATCATAACCGTCATCGTAATCATCATCATAATCATCATCATAACCGTCATCGTAATCATCATCATAATCATCATCATAATCATCGTTATAATTCATCATCATAATCATGAGCATAATCATCATGATAATCATCATCATAGTCATCATCATAATCATCATCATAGTCATCATCATAATCATCATCATGATCACCATCATAATCATCATCATAATCATCATCATAATCATCGTTATAATTCATCATCATAATCATGAGCATAATCATCATGATAATCATCATCATAGTCATCATCAGAATCATCATCATAGTCATCATCAAAATCATCATCATAATCATCATCATAATATTCATCATAATCGTCATCATAATCATCATAATAGTCATCATCATAATCATCATCATAATCATCATCATAATCATCATCAAAATCATCATCATAATCGTCATCATAATCATCATCATAGTCATCATCATAATAGTCATCATAATCGTCATAATTATAGTCATCATAATCATCAGCATGATCATCATCACAATCATCATCAAAATCATCATCATAATCGTCATCATAATCATCATCATAACCGTCATCGTAATCATCATCATAATCATCATCATAATCATCATCATAATCATCATCATTATCATCGTCAAAATCATCATCATCATCATCATCATAATCATCATCATAATCATCATCATAATCATCATCATAACCGTCATCGTAATCATCATCATAATCATCATCATAATCATCATCATAATCATCATCATAATCATCATCATAATCATCATCATAATCATCATCATAATCGTCTTCATGGTCATCATCATAATCGTCATCATAATCATCATAATAGTCATCATAATCGTCATCATTATAGTCATCATAATCGTCATCATTATAGTCATCATAATCATCATCATGATCATCATCATAATTATCATCATAATCATCATCATAATCATCATCATAATCATCATCATAACCGTCATCGTAATCATCATCATAATCATCATCATAATCATCATCATAATCATCGTCATAATCATCATCATTATCATCATCATAATCATCATCATAATCATCATCAGAATCATCATCATAATCATGAGCATAATCATCATCATAATCGTCATCATAATCATCATCATAATAATCATCATAATCATCATCATAATCATCATCATAATCATCATCATAATCATCGTTATAATTCATCATCATAATCATGAGCATAATCATCATCATAATCATGAGCATAATCATCATCATAATCGTCATCATAATCATCATCATAGTCATCATCATAATAGTCATCATAATGGTCGTCATAATCGTCATCAGAATCATCATCATAATCATGAGCATAATCATCATCATAATCGTCATCATAATCATCATCATAATAATCATCATAATCATCATCATAATCATCATCATAATCATCATCATAATCATTATCATAATCATCGTTATAATTCATCATCATAATCATGAGCATAATCATCATCATAATCATGAGCATAATCATCATCATAATCGTCATCATTATAGTCATCATAATCGTCATCATTATAGTCATCATAATCATCATCATGATCATCATCATAATTATCATCATAATCATCATCATAATCATCATCATAATCATCATCATAACCGTCATCGTAAACATCATCATAATCATCATCAATATCATCATCATCATCATCATCATAATCATCAGCATAACCGTCATCGTAATCATCATCATAATCATCATCATAATCATCATCATAATCATCATCATAATCATCATCATAATCATCATCATAATCATCATCATAATCATCATCATAATCATCATCATAATCATCATCATAATCATCATCATAATCATCATCATAATCATCATCAAGATCATCATCATAATCATCATCATAATCATCATCATAATCATCATCATAATCATCATCATAATCATCATCATAATCATGAGCATAATCATCATCATAATCGTCATCATAATCATCATCATAGTCATCATCATAATAGTCATCATAATCGTCGTCATAATCGTCATCATTATAGTCATCATAATCGTCATCATAATCATCAGCATAGTCATCATCATAATAGTCATCATAATCGTCATCATTATAGTCATCATAATCATCATCATGATCATCATCATAATCATCATCATAATCATCATCATAATCATCATCATAATCATAATCATTATCATCATCAATATCATCATCATCATCATCATCATAATCATCATCATAATCATCATCATAATCATCATCATAACCGTCATCGTAATCATCATCATAATCATCATCATAATAATCATCATAATCATCATCATAATCATCATCATAATCATCATCATAATCATCATCATAATCATCGTTATAATTCATCATCATAATCATGAGCATAATCATCATGATAATCATCATCATAGTCATCATCATAATCATCATCATAGTCATCATCATAATCATCATCATAATCATCACCATAATCATCATCATAGTCATCATCATAATCATCATCAAAATTATCATCATAATCATCATCATAATCGTCATCATAATCATCATCATAATCATCATCATAATCATCATCATAACCGTCATCGTAATCATCATCATAATCATCATCATAATCATCATCATTATCATCATCAAAATCATCATCATCATCATCATCATCATAATCATCATCATAATCATCATCATAATCATCATCATAACCGTCATCGTAATCATCATCATAATCATCATCATAATAATCATCATAATCATCATCATAATCATCATCATAATCATCATCATAATCATCATCATAATCATCATCAAGATCATCATCATAATCATCATCATAATCATCATCATAATCATCATCATAATATTCATCATAATCGTCATCATAATCATCATAATAGTCATCATCATAATCATCATCATAATCATCATCGTAATCATCATCATAATCATCATCATAATCATCATCATAATCATCAGCATAGTCATCATCATAATAGTCATCATAATCGTCATCATTATAGTCATCATAATCATCATCATGATCATCATCATAATCATCATCATAATCATCATCATAATCATCATCATAATCATAATCATTATCATCATCAATATCATCATCATCATCATCATCATAATCATCATCATAATCATCATCATAATCATCATCATAACCGTCATCGTAATCATCATCATAATCATCATCATAATAATCATCATAATCATCATCATAATCATCATCATAATCATCATCATAATCATCGTTATAATTCATCATCATAATCATGAGCATAATCATCATGATAATCATCATCATAGTCATCATCATAATCATCATCATAGTCATCATCATAATCATCATCATAATCATCACCATAATCATCATCATAGTCATCATCATAATCATCATCAAAATTATCATCATAATCATCATCATAATCGTCATCATAATCATCATCATATTCATCATCATAATCATCATCATAACCGTCATCGTAATCATCATCATAATCATCATCATAATCATCATCATAATCATCATCATAATCATCATCATAATCATCATCATAATCATCATCATAATCATCATCATAATCATCATCATAATCATCATCATAATCATCATCATAATCATCATCATAATCATCATCATAATCATCATCAAGATCATCATCATAATCATCATCATAATCATCATCATAATCATCATCATAATCATCATCATAATCATCATCATAATCATGAGCATAATCATCATCATAATCGTCATCATAATCATCATCATAGTCATCATCATAATAGTCATCATAATCGTCGTCATAATCGTCATCATTATAGTCATCATAATCGTCATCATAATCATCAGCATAGTCATCATCATAATAGTCATCATAATCGTCATCATTATAGTCATCATAATCATCATCATGATCATCATCATAATCATCATCATAATCATCATCATAATCATCATCATAATCATAATCATTATCATCATCAATATCATCATCATCATCATCATCATAATCATCATCATAATCATCATCATAATCATCATCATAACCGTCATCGTAATCATCATCATAATCATCATCATAATAATCATCATAATCATCATCATAATCATCATCATAATCATCATCATAATCATCATCATAATCATCGTTATAATTCATCATCATAATCATGAGCATAATCATCATGATAATCATCATCATAGTCATCATCATAATCATCATCATAGTCATCATCATAATCATCATCATAATCATCACCATAATCATCATCATAGTCATCATCATAATCATCATCAAAATTATCATCATAATCATCATCATAATCGTCATCATAATCATCATCATAATCATCATCATAATCATCATCATAACCGTCATCGTAATCATCATCATAATCATCATCATAATCATCATCATTATCATCATCAAAATCATCATCATCATCATCATCATCATAATCATCATCATAATCATCATCATAATCATCATCATAACCGTCATCGTAATCATCATCATAATCATCATCATAATAATCATCATAATCATCATCATAATCATCATCATAATCATCATCATAATCATCATCATAATCATCATCAAGATCATCATCATAATCATCATCATAATCATCATCATAATCATCATCATAATCATCATCATAATATTCATCATAATCGTCATCATAATCATCATAATAGTCATCATCATAATCATCATCATAATCATCATCGTAATCATCATCATAATCATCATCATAATCATCATCATAATCATCAGCATAGTCATCATCATAATAGTCATCATAATCGTCATCATTATAGTCATCATAATCATCATCATGATCATCATCATAATCATCATCATAATCATCATCATAATCATCATCATAATCATAATCATTATCATCATCAATATCATCATCATCATCATCATCATAATCATCATCATAATCATCATCATAATCATCATCATAACCGTCATCGTAATCATCATCATAATCATCATCATAATAATCATCATAATCATCATCATAATCATCATCATAATCATCATCATAATCATCATCATAATCATCGTTATAATTCATCATCATAATCATGAGCATAATCATCATGATAATCATCATCTAGTCATCATCATAATCATCATCATAGTCATCATCATAATCATCATCATAATCATCACCATAATCATCATCATAGTCATCATCATAATCATCATCAAAATTATCATCATAATCATCATCATAATCGTCATCATAATCATCATCATATTCATCATCATAATCATCATCATAACCGTCATCGTAATCATCATCATAATCATCATCATAATCATCATCATAATCATCATCATAATCATCATCATAATCATCATCATAATCATCATCATAATCATCATCATAATCGTCTTCATGGTCATCATCATAATCGTCATCATAATCATCATAATAGTCATCATAATCGTCATCATTATAGTCATCATAATCGTCATCATTATAGCCATCATAATCATCATCATGATCATCATCATAATTATCATCATAATCATCATCATAATCATCATCATAATCATCATCATAACCGTCATCGTAATCATCATCATAATCATCATCATAATAATCATCATAATCATCATCATAATCATCATCATAATCATCATCATAATCATCGTTATAATTCATCATCATAATCATGAGCATAATCATCATGATAATCATCATCATAGTCATCATCATAATCATCAGCATAGTCATCATCATAATCATCATCATAATCATCACCATAATCATCATCATAGTCATCATCATAATCATCATCAAAATTATCATCATAATCATCATCATAATCGTCATCATAATCATCATCATATTCATCATCATAATCATCATCATAACCGTCATCGTAATCATCATCATAATCATCATCATAATCATCATCATTATCATCGTCAAAATCATCATCATCATCATCATCATAATCATCATCATAATCATCATCATAATCATCATCATAACCGTCATCGTAATCATCATCATAATCATCATCATAATCATCATCATAATCATCATCATAATCATCATCATAATCATCATCATAATCATCATCATAATCGTCTTCATGGTCATCATCATAATCGTCATCATAATCATCATAATAGTCATCATAATCGTCATCATTATAGTCATCATAATCGTCATCATTATAGCCATCATAATCATCATCATGATCATCATCATAATTATCATCATAATCATCATCATAATCATCATCATAATCATCATCATAACCGTCATCGTAATCATCATCATAATCATCATCATAATCATCATCATAATCATCATCATAGTCATCATCATAATAGTCATCATAATCGTCGTCATAATCGTCATCAGAATCATCATCATAATCATGAGCATAATCATCATCATAATCGTCATCATAATCATCATCATAATAATCATCATAATCATCATCATAATCATCATCATAATCATCATCATAATCATCGTTATAATTCATCATCATAATCATGAGCATAATCATCATCATAATCATGAGCATAATCATCATCATAATCGTCATCATAATCATCATAATAGTCATCATAAACGTCATCATTATAGTCATCATAATCGTCATCATTATAGTCATCATAATCATCATCATGATCATCATCATAATTATCATCATAATCATCATCATAATCATCATCATAATCATCATCATAACCGTCATCGTAAACATCATCATAATCATCATCAATATCATCATCATCATCATCATCATAATCATCAGCATAACCGTCATCGTAATCATCATCATAATCATCATCATAATCATCATCATAATCATCATCATAATCATCATCATAATCATCATCATAATCATCATCATAATCATCATCATAATCATCATCATAATCATCATCATAATCATCATCATAACCGTCATCGTAATCATCATCATAATCATCATCATAATCATCATCATAATCGTCATCATAATCGTCATCATTATAGTCATCATAATCATCATCATGATCATCATCAGAATCATCATCATAATCGTCATCATAATCATCATCATAATCATCATCATAATCATCATCATAATCATCATCATAATCATCATCATAATCATCATCATAATCATCGTTATAATTCATCATCATAATCATCATCATAATCATCATCATAACCGTCATCGTAATCATTATCAGAATCATTATCATAATCGTCATCATAATCATCATCATAATCATCATCATAATCATCATCATAATCATCATCATAATCATCATCATAATCATCATCAGAATCATCATCATAATCATGAGCATAATCATCATCATAATCATCATCATAATCATCATCATAATCATCATCATAACCGTCATCGTAATCATCATCATAATCATCATCATAATCATCATCATAATCATCATCATAATCATCATCATAATTATCATCATAATCATCATCATAATCATCATCAAAATCATCATCATAATCATGAGCATAATCATCATCATAATCGTCATCATAATCATCATCATAGTCATCATCATAATAGTCATCATAATCGTCATCATAATCGTCATCATTATAGTCATCATAATCGTCATCATAATCATCATCATAGTCATCATCATAATAGTCATCATAATCGTCATCATTATAGTCATCATAATCATCAGCATGATCATCATCATAATCATCATCAGAATCATCATCATAATCGTCATCATAATCATCATCATAGTAGTCATTATAATCGTCATCATAATCGTCATCATTATAGTCATCATAATCGTCGTCATAATCATCATCATAATCATCATCATAATGATCATCATAATCATCATCATAATCATCATCATAATCGTCTTCATGGTCATCATCATAATCGTCATCATAATCATCATAATAGTCATCATAATCGTCATCATAATCATCATCATAATCATCATCATAATCATCATCATAATCATCATCATGATCATCATCATAATCATCATCATAATCATCATCATAATCATAATCATAACCGTCATCGTAATCATCATCATAATCATCATCATAATCATCATCGTAATCATCATCATAATCATCATCATAATCATCATCATAATCGTCTTCATGGTCATCATCATAATCGTCATCATAATATTCATAATAGTCATCATAATCGTCATCATTATAGTCATCATAATCATCATGATAATCATCATCATAGTCATCATCATAATCACCATCATAGTCATCATCATAATCATCATCATAATCATCACCATAATCATCATCATAGTCATCATCATAATCATCATCAAAATTATCATCATAATCATCATCATAATCGTCATCATAATCATCATCAGAATCATCATCATAATCATGAGCATAATCATCATCATAATCGTCATCATAATCATCATCATTATAGTCATCATAATCGTCGTCATAATCATCATCATAGTCATCATCATAATAGTCATCATAATCGTCATCATTATAGTCATCATAATCATCATCATGATCATCATCATAATCATCATCATAATCATCATCATGATCATCATCATAATCATCATCATAATCATCATCATAATCATAATCATAACCGTCATCGTAATCATCATCATAATCATCATCATAATCATCATCGTAATCATCATCATAATCATCATCATAATCATCATCATAATCGTCTTCATGGTCATCATCATAATCGTCATCATAATATTCATAATAGTCATCATAATCGTCATCATTATAGTCATCATAATCATCATGATAATCATCATCATAGTCATCATCATAATCACCATCATAGTCATCATCATAATCATCATCATAATCATCACCATAATCATCATCATAGTCATCATCATAATCATCATCAAAATTATCATCATAATCATCATCATAATCGTCATCATAATCATCATCAGAATCATCATCATAATCATGAGCATAATCATCATCATAATCGTCATCATAATCATCATCATAATAGTCATCATAATCGTCATCATAATCGTCATCGTAATCATCATCATAATCATCATCATAATCATCATCATAATCATCATCATAACCGTCATCGTAATCATCATCATAATCATCATCATAATCATCATCATAATCATCATCATAATATTCATCATAATCGTCATCATAATCATCATAATAGTCATCATCATAATCATCATCATAATCATCATCGTAATCATCATCATAATCATCATCATAATCATCATCATAATCATCAGCATAGTCATCATCATAATAGTCATCATAATCGTCATCATTATAGTCATCATAATCATCATCATGATCATCATCATAATCATCATCATAATCATCATCATAATCATCATCATAATCATAATCATTATCATCATCAATATCATCATCATCATCATCATCATAATCATCATCATAATCATCATCATAATCATCATCATAACCGTCATCGTAATCATCATCATAATCATCATCATAATAATCATCATAATCATCATCATAATCATCATCATAATCATCATCATAATCATCGTTATAATTCATCATCATAATCATGAGCATAATCATCATCATAATCATGAGCATAATCATCATCATAATCGTCATCATAATCATCATCATAGTCATCATCATAATAGTCATCATAATCGTCGTCATAATCGTCATCAGAATCATCATCATAATCATGAGCATAATCATCATCATAATCGTCATCATAATCATCATCATAATAATCATCATAATCATCATCATAATCATCATCATAATCATCATCATAATCATCGTTATAATTCATCATCATAATCATGAGCATAATCATCATCATAATCGTCATCATAATCATCATAATAGTCATCATAATCGTCATCATTATAGTCATCATAATCGTCATCATTATAGTCATCATAATCATCATCATGATCATCATCATAATTATCATCATAATCATCATCATAATCATCATCATAATCATCATCATAACCGTCATCGTAAACATCATCATAATCATCATCAATATCATCATCATCATCATCATCATAATCATCAGCATAACCGTCATCGTAATCATCATCATAATCATCATCATAATCATCATCATAATCATCATCATAATCATCATCATAATCATCATCATAATCATCATCATAATCATCATCATAATCATCATCATAATCATCATCATAATCATCATCAAGATCATCATCATAATCATCATCATAATCATCATCATAATCATCATCATAATCATCATCATAATCATCATCATAATCATGAGCATAATCATCATCATAATCGTCATCATAATCATCATCATAGTCATCATCATAATAGTCATCATAATCGTCGTCATAATCGTCATCATTATAGTCATCATAATCGTCATCATAATCATCAGCATAGTCATCATCATAATAGTCATCATAATCGTCATCATTATAGTCATCATAATCATCATCATGATCATCATCATAATCATCATCATAATCATCATCATAATCATCATCATAATCATAATCATTATCATCATCAATATCATCATCATCATCATCATCATAATCATCATCATAATCATCATCATAATCATCATCATAACCGTCATCGTAATCATCATCATAATCATCATCATAATAATCATCATAATCATCATCATAATCATCATCATAATCATCATCATAATCATCATCATAATCATCGTTATAATTCATCATCATAATCATGAGCATAATCATCATGATAATCATCATCATAGTCATCATCATAATCATCATCATAGTCATCATCATAATCATCATCATAATCATCACCATAATCATCATCATAGTCATCATCATAATCATCATCAAAATTATCATCATAATCATCATCATAATCGTCATCATAATCATCATCATAATCATCATCATAATCATCATCATAACCGTCATCGTAATCATCATCATTATCATCATCATAATCATCATCATTATCATCATCAAAATCATCATCATCATCATCATCATCATAATCATCATCATGATCATCATCAGAATCATCATCATAATCGTCATCATAATCATCATCATAATCATCATCATAATCATCATCATAATCATCATCATAATCATCATCATAATCATCATCATAATCATCGTTATAATTCATCATCATAATCATCATCATAATCATCATCATAACCGTCATCGTAATCATCATCAGAATCATTATCATAATCGTCATCATAATCATCATCATAATCATCATCATAATCATCATCATAATCATCATCATAATCATCATCAGAATCATCATCATAATCATGAGCATAATCATCATCATAATCATCATCATAATCATCATCATAATCATCATCATAACCGTCATCGTAATCATCATCATAATCATCATCATAATCATCATCATAATCATCATCATAATCATCATCATAATTATCATCATAATCATCATCATAATCATCATCAAAATCATCATCATAATCATGAGCATAATCATCATCATAATCGTCATCATAATCATCATCATAGTCATCATCATAATAGTCATCATAATCATCATCATAATCGTCATCATTATAGTCATCATAATCGTCATCATAATCATCATCATAGTCATCATCATAATAGTCATCATAATCGTCATCATTATAGTCATCATAATCATCAGCATGATCATCATCATAATCATCATCAGAATCATCATCATAATCGTCATCATAATCATCATCATAGTAGTCATTATAATCGTCATCATAATCGTCATCATTATAGTCATCATAATCGTCGTCATAATCATCATCATAGTCATCACCATAATAGTCATCATAATCGTCATCATTATAGTCATCATAATCATCATCATGATCATCATCATAATCATCATCATAATCATCATCATGATCATCATCATAATCATCATCATAATCATCATCATAATCATCATCATAATCATAATCATAACCGTCATCGTAATCATCATCATAATCATCATCATATTCATCATCGTAATCATCATCATAATCATCATCATAATCATCATCATAATCATCATCATAATCATCATCATAATCATCATCAGAATCATCATCATAATCATGAGCATAATCATCATCATAATCATCATCATAATCATCATCATAATCATCATCATAACCGTCATCGTAATCATCATCATAATCATCATCATAATCATCATCAGAATCATCATCATAATCATGAGCATAATCATCATCATAATCATCATCATAATCGTCATCATAATCATCATCATAATCATCATCATAATCATCATCATAACCGTCATCGTAATCATCATCATAATCATCATCATAATCATCATCATTATCATCATCAAAATCATCATCATCATCATCATCATAATCATCATCATAATCATCATCATAATCATCATCATAACCGTCATCGTAATCATCATCATAATCATCATCATAATCATCATCATAATCATCATCATAATCATCATCATAATCGTCTTCATGGTCATCATCATAATCGTCATCATAATCATCATAATAGTCATCATAATCGTCATCATTATAGTCATCATAATCGTCATCATTATAGTCATCATAATCATCAACATGATCATCATCATAATTATCATCATAATCATCATCATAATCATCATCATAATCATCATCATAACCGTCATCGTAAACATCATCATAATCATCATCAATATCATCATCATCATCATCATCATAATCATCATCATAACCGTCATCGTAATCATCATCATAATCATCATCATAATCATCATCATAATCATCATCATAATCATCATCATAATCATCATCATAATCATCATCATAATCATCATCATAATCATCATCAAGATCATCATCATAATCATCATCATAATCATCATCATAATCATCATCATAATCATCATCATAATCATCATCATAATCATGAGCATAATCATCATCATAATGGTCATCATAATCATCATCATAGTCATCATCATAATAGTCATCATAATCGTCGTCATAATCGTCATCATTATAGTCATCATAATCGTCATCATAATCATCAGCATAGTCATCATCATAATAGTCATCATAATCGTCATCATTATAGTCATCATAATCATCATCATGATCATCATCATAATCATCATCATAATCATCATCATAATCATCATCAGAATCATCATCATTATCATCATCATAATCATCATCAGAATCATCATCATAATCATCATCATAATCATCATCATAATCATCGTTATAATTCATCATCATAATCATGAGCATAATCATCATGATAATCATCATCATAGTCATCATCATAATCATCATCATAGTCATCATCATAATCATCATCATAATCATCACCATAATCATCATCATAGTCGTCATCATAATCATCATCAAAATTATCATCATAATCATCATCATAATCGTCATCATAATCATCATCATAATCATCATCATAATCATCATCATAACCGTCATCGTAATCATCATCATAATCATCATCATAATCATCATCATTATCATCATCAAAATCATCATCCTCATCATCATCATAATCATCATCATGATCATCATCATAATCATCATCATAATCATCATCATAATCATCATCATAATCATCATCATTATCATTATCATTATCATCATCAAAATCATCATCATCATCATCATCATAATCATCATCATAATCATCATCATAATCATCATCATAACCGTCATCGTAATCATCATCATAATCATCATCATAATCATCATCATAATCATCATCATAATCATCATCATAATCATCATCATAACCGTCATCGTAATCATCATCAAAATCATCATCATAATCATCATCATAATCATCATCATAATCATCGTTATAATTCATCATCATAATCATGAGCATAATCATCATGATTATCATCATCATAGTCATCATCATAATCATCATCATAGTCATCATCATAATCATCATCATAATCATCACCATAATCATCATCATAGTCATCATCATAATCGTCATCAAAATTATCATCATAATCATCATCATAATCGTCATCATAATCATCATCATAATCATCATCATAATCATCATCATAACCGTCATCGTAATCATCATCATAATCATCATCATAATCATCATCATTATCATCATCATTATCATCATCAAAATCATCATCATCACCATCATCATAATCATCATCATAATCATCATCATAATCATCATCATAACCGTCATCGTAATCATCATCATAATCATCATCATAATCATCATCATAATCATCATCATAATCATCATCATAATCATCATCATAACCGTCATCGTAATCATCATCAAAATCATCATCATAATCATCATCATAATCATCATCATAATCATCATCATAATCATCATCATAATCATCATCATAACCGTCATCGTAATCATCATCAAAATCATCATCATAATCATCATCGTAATCATCATCATAATCATCATCATAATCATCATCATAATCATCATCATAATCATCATCATAATCATCATCATAACCGTCATCGTAATCATCATCAAAATCATCATCATAATCATCATCATAATCATCATCATAATCATCATCATAATCATCATCATAATCATCATCATAACCGTCATCGTAATCATCATCAAAATCATCATCATAATCATCATCATAATCATCATCATAATCATCATCATAATCATCATCATAATCATCATCATAACCGTCATCGTAATCATCATCAAAATCATCATCATAATCATCATCATAATCATCATCATAATCATCATCATAATCATCATCATAATCATCATCATAACCGTCATCGTAATCATCATCAAAATCATCATCATAATCATCATCATAATCATCATCATAATCATCATCATAATCATCATCATAATCATCATCATAATCATCATCAAGATCATCATCATAATCATCATCATAATCATCATCATAATCATCATCAAGATCATCATCATAATCATCACCATAATCATCATCATAGTCATCATCATAATAGTCATCATAATCTCCATAATTATAGTCATCATACTCATCAGCATGATCATCATCATAATCATCATCAAAATCATCATCATAATCGTCATCATAATCACCATCATAATCATCATCATAATCATCATCATAACCGTCATCGTAATCATCATCAAGATAATCATCATAATCATCATCATAATCATTATCATTATCATCAACATAATCATCATCATAATCGTCATCATAATCATCATCATAATCATCATCATAATCATCATCATAACTGTCATCATAATCATCATCATAATCATTATCATAATGATCATCATAATCATCATCATAATCATCATCATAATCATCATCATAATCATCATCATAATCATCATCATAATCATCATCAAGATCATCATCATAATCATGAGCATAATCATCATCACAATCGTCATCATAATCATCATCATAATCATCATCAGAATCATCATCATAATCGTCATCATAATCATCATCATAGTAGTCATTATAATCGTCATCATAATCGTCATCATTATAGTCATCATAATCGTCGTCATAATCATCATCATAGTCATCATCATAATAGTCATCATAATCGTCATCATTATAGTCATCATAATCATCATCATGATCATCATCATAATCATCATCATAATCATCATCATGATCATCATCATAATCATCATCATAATCATCATCATAATCATAATCATAACCGTCATCGTAATCATCATCATAATCATCATCATAATCATCATCGTAATCATCATCATAATCATCATCATAATCATCATCATAATCGTCTTCATGGTCATCATCATAATCATCATCATAATCATCATAATAGTCATCATAATCATCATGATAATCATCATCATAGTCATCATCATAATCATCATCATAGTCATCATCATAATCATCATCATAATCATCACCATAATCATCATCATAGTCATCATCATAATCATCATCAAAATTATCATCATAATCATCATCATAATCGTCATCATAATCATCATCAGAATCATCATCATAATCATGAGCATAATCATCATCATAATCGTCTTCATGGTCATCATCATAATCGTCATCATAATCATCATAATAGTCATCATAATCGTCATCATTATAGTCATCATAATCGACATCATGATCATCATCATAATCATCATCATAATCATCATCATAACCGTCATCGTAATCATCATCAAAATCATCATCATAATCATCATCATGATCATCATCATAATCATCATCATAATCATTATCATAATGATCATCATAATCATCATCATAATCATCATCATAATCATCATCATAATCATCATCATAATCATCATCATAATCATCATCATTATCATCATCAAAATCATCATCATCATCATCATCATAATCATCATCATAATCATCATCATAACCGTCATCGTAATCATCATCATAATCATCATCATAATTATCATCATAATCATCATCATAATCGTCTTCATGGTCATCATCATAATCGTCATCATAATCATCATAATAGTCATCATAATCGTCATCATTATAGTCATCATAATCGACATCATGATCATCATCATAATCATCATCATAATCATCATCATGATCATCATCATAATCATCATCATAATCATCATCATAACCGTCATCGTAATCATCATCATAATCATTATCATAATCATCATCATAATCATCATCATAATCATCTTCATAATCATCATCATAATCATCATCATAATCATCATCATAATCATCATCAAAATCATCATCATAATCATGAGCATAATCATCATCATAATCGTCATCATAATCATCATCATAGTCATCATCATAATAGTCATCATAATCGTGATCATTATAGTCATCATAATCGTCATCATAATCATCATAGTCATCATAATCATCATCATAATCGTCATCATTATAGTCATCATAATCGTCATCATAATCATCATCATAGTCATCATCATAATAGTCATCATAATCGTCATAATTATAGTCATCATACTCATCAGCATGATCATCATCATAATCATCATCAAAATCATCATCATAATCGTCATCATAATCATCATCATAATCATCATCATAATCATCATCATAACCGTCATCGTAATCATCATCAAAATCATCATCATAATCATCATCATAATCATCATCATAATCATCATCATAATCATCATCATAATCATCATCATAATCATCATCATAATCATCATCATAATCATCATCAAGATCATCATCATAATCATCATCATAATCATCATCATAATCATCATCATAATCATCATCATAATCATCGTTATAATTCATCATGATAATCATGAGCATAATGATCATGATAATCATCATCATAGTCATCATCATAATCATCATCATAATCATCACCATAATCATCATCATAGTCATCATCATAATAGTCATCATAATCGTCATCATGATCATCATCATAATCATCATCATAATCATCATCATAATCATCATCATAATCATCATCATTATCATCATCAAAATCATCATCATCATCATCATCATAATCATCATCATAATCATCATCATAATCATCATCAAAATCATCATCATCATCATCATCATAATCATCATCATAATCATCATCATAATCATCATCATAATCATCATCATAACCGTCATCGTAATCATCATCATAATCATCATCATAATCATCATCATAATCATCATCATAATCATCATCATAATCATCATCATAATCATCATCATAATCATCGTTATAATTCATCATCATAATCATGAGCATAATCATCATGATAATCATCATCATAGTCATCATCATAATCATCATCATAGTCATCATCATAATCATCATCATAATCATCACCATAATCATCATCATAGTCATCATCATAATCATCATCAAAATTATCATCATAATCATCATCATAATCGTCATCAT
Organism: Coelioxys conoideus; assembly: GCA_947623535.1. Classification (NCBI taxonomy): domain Eukaryota; kingdom Metazoa; phylum Arthropoda; class Insecta; order Hymenoptera; family Megachilidae; genus Coelioxys; species Coelioxys conoideus. The sequence goes on from CANQJN010000008.1 coordinate 1,686,043, forward strand.
AATCATCATCATAATCATCATCATAATCATCATCATAACCGTCATCGTAATCATCATCATAATCATCATCATAATCATCATCATTATCATCATCAAAATCATCATCCTCATCATCATCATAATCATCATCATGATCATCATCATAATCATCATCATAATCGTCATCATTATAGTCATCATAATCATCAGCATGATCATCATCATAATCATCATCATAATCATCATCATAATCATCATCATTATCATCATCAAAATCATCATCCTCATCATCATCATAATCATCATCATGATCATCATCATAATCATCATCATAATCATCAGCATGATCATCATCATAATCATCATCATAATCATGAGCATAATCGTCATCATAATCGTCATCATAATCATCATCATAGTCATCATCATAATAGTCATCATTATAGTCATCATCATAATAGTCATCATAATCGTCATCATAATCATCATCATAATCATCATCATGATCATCATCATAATCATCATCATAATCATCATCATAACCGTCATCGTAATCATCATCATAATCATCATCATAACCGTCATCGTAATCATCATCATAATCATCATCATAATCATCGTTATAATTCATCATCATAATCATGAGCATAATCATCATGATAATCATCATCATAGTCATCATCATAATCATCATCATAGTCATCATCATAATCATCATCATGATCACCATCATAATCATCATCATAATCATCATCATAATCATCGTTATAATTCATCATCATAATCATGAGCATAATCATCATGATAATCATCATCATAGTCATCATCAGAATCATCATCATAGTCATCATCAAAATCATCATCATAATCATCATCATAATCATCATCATAATATTCATCATAATCGTCATCATAATCATCATAATAGTCATCATCATAATCATCATCATAATCATCATCGTAATCATCATCATAATCATCATCATAATCATCATCATAATCATCAGCATAGTCATCATCATAATAGTCATCATAATCGTCATCATTATAGTCATCATAATCATCATCATGATCATCATCATAATCATCATCATAATCATCATCATAATCATCATCATAATCATAATCATTATCATCATCAATATCATCATCATCATCATCATCATAATCATCATCATAATCATCATCATAATCATCATCATAACCGTCATCGTAATCATCATCATAATCATCATCATAATAATCATCATAATCATCATCATAATCATCATCATAATCATCATCATAATCATCGTTATAATTCATCATCATAATCATGAGCATAATCATCATGATAATCATCATCATAGTCATCATCATAATCATCATCATAGTCATCATCATAATCATCATCATAATCATCACCATAATCATCATCATAGTCATCATCATAATCATCATCAAAATTATCATCATAATCATCATCATAATCGTCATCATAATCATCATCATATTCATCATCATAATCATCATCATAACCGTCATCGTAATCATCATCATAATCATCATCATAATCATCATCATTATCATCGTCAAAATCATCATCATCATCATCATCATAATCATCATCATAATCATCATCATAATCATCATCATAACCGTCATCGTAATCATCATCATAATCATCATCATAATCATCATCATAATCATCATCATAATCATCATCATAATCATCATCATAATCATCATCATAATCGTCTTCATGGTCATCATCATAATCGTCATCATAATCATCATAATAGTCATCATAATCGTCATCATTATAGTCATCATAATCGTCATCATTATAGTCATCATAATCATCATCATGATCATCATCATAATTATCATCATAATCATCATCATAATCATCATCATAATCATCATCATAACCGTCATCGTAATCATCATCATAATCATCATCATAATCATCATCATAATCATCATCATAATCATCGTCATAATCATCATCATTATCATCATCATAATCATCATCATAATCATCATCAGAATCATCATCATAATCATGAGCATAATCATCATCATAATCGTCATCATAATCATCATCATAATAATCATCATAATCATCATCATAATCATCATCATAATCATCATCATAATCATCGTTATAATTCATCATCATAATCATGAGCATAATCACCATCATAATCATGAGCATAATCATCATCATAATCGTCATCATAATCATCATCATAGTCATCATCATAATAGTCATCATAATCGTCGTCATAATCGTCATCAGAATCATCATCATAATCATGAGCATAATCATCATCATAATCGTCATCATAATCATCATCATAATAATCATCATAATCATCATCATAATCATCATCATAATCATCATCATAATCATCATCATAATCATCGTTATAATTCATCATCATAATCATGAGCATAATCATCATCATAATCATGAGCATAATCATCATCATAATCGTCATCATAATCATCATAATAGTCATCATAATCGTCATCATTATAGTCATCATAATCGTCATCATTATAGTCATCATAATCATCATCATGATCATCATCATAATTATCATCATAATCATCATCATAATCATCATCATAATCATCATCATAACCGTCATCGTAAACATCATCATAATCATCATCAATATCATCATCATCATCATCATCATAATCATCAGCATAACCGTCATCGTAATCATCATCATAATCATCATCATAATCATCATCATAATCATCATCATAATCATCATCATAATCATCATCATAATCATGAGCATAATCATCATCATAATCGTCATCATAATCGTCATCATAGTCATCATCATAATAGTCATCATAATCGTCGTCATAATCGTCATCATAATCATCAGCATAGTCATCATCATAATAGTCATCATAATCGTCATCATTATAGTCATCATAATCATCATCATGATCATCATCATAATCATCATCATAATCATCATCATAATCATCATCATAATCATAATCATTATCATCATCAATATCATCATCATCATCATCATCATAATCATCATCATAATCATCATCATAATCATCATCATAACCGTCATTGTAATCATCATCATAATCATCATCATAATAATCATCATAATCATCATCATAATCATCATCATAATCATCATCATAATCATCATCATAATCATCGTTATAATTCATCATCATAATCATGAGCATAATCATCATGATAATCATCATCATAGTCATCATCATAATCATCATCATAGTCATCATCATAATCATCATCATAATCATCACCATAATCATCATCATAGTCATCATCATAATCATCATCAAAATTATCATCATAATCATCATCATAATCGTCATCATAATCATCATCATTATCATCATCATAATCATCATCATAACCGTCATCGTAATCATCATCATAATCATCATCATAATCATCATCATTATCATCATCAAAATCATCATCATCATCATCATCATCATAATCATCATCATAATCATCATCATTATCATCATCATAAACGTCATCGTAATCATCATCATAATCATCATCATAATAATCATCATAATCATCATCATAATCATCATCATAATCATCATCATAATCATCATCATAATCATCATCAAGATCATCATCATAATCATCATCATAATCATCATCATAATCATCATCATAATATTCATCATAATCGTCATCATAATCGTCATCATAATCATCATCATAGTAGTCATTATAATCGTCATCATAATCGTCATCATTATAGTCATCATAATCGTCGTCATAATCATCATCATAGTCATCACCATAATAGTCATCATAATCGTCATCATTATAGTCATCATAATCATCATCATGATCATCATCATAATCATCATCATAATCATCATCATAATCATCATCATAATCATAATCATTATCATCATCAATATCATCATCATCATCATCATCATAATCATCATCATAATCATCATCATAATCATCATCATAACCGTCATCGTAATCATCATCATAATCATCATCATAATAATCATCATAATCATCATCATAATCATCATCATAATCATGAGCATAATCATCATGATAATCATCATCATAGTCATCATCATAATCATCATAATAGTCATCATAATCGTCATCATTATAGTCATCATAATCGTCATCATTATAGTCATCATAATCATCATCATGATCATCATCATAATTATCATCATAATCATCATCATAATCATCATCATAATCATCATCATAACCGTCATCGTAAACATCATCATAATCATCATCAATATCATCATCATCATCATCATCATAATCATCAGCATAACCGTCATCGTAATCATCATCATAATCATCATCATAATCATCATCATAATCATCATCATAATCATCATCATAATCATCATGATAATCATCATCATAGTCATCATCATAATCATCATCATAGTCATCATCATAATCATCATCATAATCATCACCATAATCATCATCATAGTCATCATCATAATCATCATCAAAATTATCATCATAATCATCATCATAATCGTCATCATAATCATCATCATAATCATCATCATAATCATCATCATAACCGTCATCGTAATCATCATCATAATCATCATCATAATCATCATCATTATCATCATCAAAATCATCATCATCATCATCATCATCATAATCATCATCATAATCATCATCATAATCATCATCATAACCGTCATCGTAATCATCATCATAATCATCATCATAATCATCATCATAATCATCATCATAATCATCATCATAATCATCATCATAATCATCATCATAATCGTCTTCATGGTCATCATCATAATCGTCATCATAATCATCATAATAGTCATCATAATCGTCATCATTATAGTCTTCATAATCGTCATCATTATAGTCATCATAATCATCATCATGATCATCATCATAATTATCATCATAATCATCATCATAATCATCATCATAATCATCATCATAACCGTCATCGTAATCATCATCATAATCATCATCATAATCATCATCATAATCGTCATCATAATCGTCATCATTATAGTCATCATAATCATCATCATGATCATCATCAGAATCATCATCATAATCGTCATCATAATCATCATCATAATCATCATCATAATCATCATCATAATCATCATCATAATCATCATCATAATCATCATCATAATCATCGTTATAATTCATCATCATAATCATCATCATAATCATCATCATAACCGTCATCGTAATCATCATCAGAATCATTATCATAATCGTCATCATAATCATCATCATAATCATCATCATAATCATCATCATAATCATCATCATAATCATCATCAGAATCATCATCATAATCATGAGCATAATCATCATCATAATCATCATCATAATCATCATCATAATCATCATCATAACCGTCATCGTAATCATCATCATAATCATCATCATAATCATCATCATAATCATCATCATAATCATCATCATAATTATCATCATAATCATCATCATAATCATCATCAAAATCATCATCATAATCATGAGCATAATCATCATCATAATCGTCATCATAATCATCATCATAGTCATCATCATAATAGTCATCATAATCATCATCATAATCGTCATCATTATAGTCATCATAATCGTCATCATAATCATCATCATAGTCATCATCATAATAGTCATCATAATCGTCATCATTATAGTCATCATAATCATCAGCATGATCATCATCATAATCATCATCAGAATCATCATCATAATCGTGATCATAATCATCATCATAGTAGTCATTATAATCGTCATCATAATCGTCATCATTATAGTCATCATAATCGTCGTCATAATCATCATCATAGTCATCACCATAATAGTCATCATAATCGTCATCATTATAGTCATCATAATCATCATCATGATCATCATCATAATCATCATCATAATCATCATCATGATCATCATCATAATCATCATCATAATCATCATCATAATCATCATCATAATCATAATCATAACCGTCATCGTAATCATCATCATAATCATCATCATAATCATCATCGTAATCATCATCATAATCATCATCATAATCATCATCATAATCATCATCATAATCATCATCAGAATCATCATCATAATCATGAGCATAATCATCATCATAATCATCATCATAATCATCATCATAATCATCATCATAACCGTCATCGTAATCATCATCATAATCATCATCATAATCATCATCATAATCATCATCATAATCATCATCATAATTATCATCATAATCATCATCATAATCATCATCAAAATCATCATCATAATCATGAGCATAATCATCATCATAATCGTCATCATAATCATCATCATAGTCATCATCATAATAGTCATCATAATCATCATCATAATCGTCATCATTATAGTCATCATAATCGTCATCATAATCATCATCATAGTCATCATCATAATAGTCATCATAATCGTCATCATTATAGTCATCATAATCATCATCAAAATCATCATCATAATCGTCATCATAATCATCATCATAATCATCATCATAATCATCATCATAACCGTCATCATAATCATCAGCATGATCATCATCATAATCATCATCAGAATCATCATCATACTCGTCATCATAATCATCATCATAGTAGTCATTATAATCGTCATCATAATCGTCATCATTATAGTCATCATAATCATCATCATAATCATCATCATAATCATCATCATAATCATCATCATAATCATCATCAAGATCATCATCATAATCATGAGCATAATCATCACCACAATCGTCATCATAATCATCATCATAGTCATCATCAGAATCATCATCATAATCGTCATCATAATCATCATCATAGTAGTCATTATAATCGTCATCATAATCGTCATCATTATAGTCATCATAATCGTCGTCATAATCATCATCATAGTCATCACCATAATAGTCATCATAATCGTCATCATTATAGTCATCATAATCATCATCATGATCATCATCATAATCATCATCATAATCATCATCATGATCATCATCATAATCATCATCATAATCGTCATCATTATAGTCATCATAATCATCATCATGATCATCATCATAATCATCATCATAATCATCATCATGATCATCATCATAATCATCATCATAATCATCATCATAATCATCATCATAATCATAATCATAACCGTCATCGTAATCATCATCATAATCATCATCAAGATCATCATCATAATCATGAGCATAATCATCATCACAATCGTCATCATAATCATCATCATAGTCATCATCAGAATCATCATCATAATCGTCATCATAATCATCATCATAGTAGTCATTATAATCGTCATCATAATCGTCGTCATAATCATCATCATAGTCATCACCATAATAGTCATCATAATCGTCATCATTATAGTCATCATAATCATCATCATGATCATCATCATAATCATCATCATAATCATCATCATGATCATCATCATAATCATCATCATAATCATCATCATAATCATCATCATAATCATAATCATAACCGTCATCGTAATCATCATCATAATCATCATCATAATCATCATCGTAATCATCATCATAATCATCATCATAATCATCATCATAATCGTCTTCATGGTCATCATCATAATCGTCATCATAATCATCATAATAGTCATCATAATCGTCATCATTACAGTCATCATAATCATCATGATAATCATCATCATAGTCATCATCATAATCATCATCATAGTCATCATCATAATCATCATCATAATCATCACCATAATCATCATCATAGTCATCATCATAATCATCATCAAAATTATCATCATAATCATCATCATAATCGTCATCATAATCATCATCAGAATCATCATCATAATCATGAGCATAATCATCATCATAATCGTCATCATAATCATCATCATAATAGTCATCATAATCGTCATCATAATCGTCATCATTATAGTCATCATAATCATCATCATGATCATCATCATAATCATCATCATAATCATCATCATAATCATCATCATTATCATCATCATAATCATCATCATAACCGTCATCGTAATCATCATCATAATCATCATCATAATCATCATCATAATCATCATCATAATGATCATCATAATCATCATCATAATCATCATCAAAATTATCATCATAATCATCATCATAATCGTCATCATAATCATCATCAGAATCATCATCATAATCATGAGCATAATCATCATCATAATCGTCATCATAATCATCATCATAATAGTCATCATAATCGTCATCATAATCGTCATCATTATAGTCATCATAATCGTCGTCATAATCATCATCATAGTCATCATCATAATCATCATCAAAATTATCATCATAATCATCATCATAATCGTCATCATAATCATCATCAGAATCATCATCATAATCATGAGCATAATCATCATCATAATCGTCATCATAATCATCATCATAATAGTCATCATAATCGTCATCATAATCGTCATCATTATAGTCATCATAATCGTCGTCATAATCATCATCATAGTCATCATCATAATAGTCATCATAATCGTCATCATTATAGTCATCATAATCATCATCATGATCATCATCATAATCATCATCATAATCATCATCATGATCATCATCATAATCATCATCATAATCATCATCATAATCATAATCATAACCGTCATCGTAATCATCATCATAATCATCATCATAATCATCATCGTAATCATCATCATAATCATCATCATAATCATCATCATAATCGTCTTCATGGTCATCATCATAATCGTCATCATAATATTCATAATAGTCATCATAATCGTCATCATTATAGTCATCATAATCATCATGATAATCATCATCATAGTCATCATCATAATCACCATCATAGTCATCATCATAATCATCATCATAATCATCACCATAATCATCATCATAGTCATCATCATAATCATCATCAAAATTATCATCATAATCATCATCATAATCGTCATCATAATCATCATCAGAATCATCATCATAATCATGAGCATAATCATCATCATAATCGTCATCATAATCATCATCATAATAGTCATCATAATCGTCATCATAATCGTCATCGTAATCATCATCATAATCATCATCATAATCATCATCATAATCATCATCATAACCGTCATCGTAATCATCATCATAATCATCATCATAATATTCATCATAATCGTCATCATAATCATCATAATAGTCATCATCATAATCATCATCATAATCATCATCGTAATCATCATCATAATCATCATCATAATCATCATCATAATCATCAGCATAGTCATCATCATAATAGTCATCATAATCGTCATCATTATAGTCATCATAATCATCATCATGATCATCATCATAATCATCATCATAATCATCATCATAATCATCATCATAATCATAATCATTATCATCATCAATATCATCATCATCATCATCATCATAATCATCATCATAATCATCATCATAATCATCATCATAACCGTCATCGTAATCATCATCAGAATCATCATCATAATCATGAGCATAATCATCATCATAATCGTCATCATAATCATCATCATAATAATCATCATAATCATCATCATAATCATCATCATAATCATCATCATAATCATCGTTATAATTCATCATCATAATCATGAGCATAATCATCATCATAATCATGAGCATAATCATCATCATAATCGTCATCATAATCATCATCATAGTCATCATCATAATAGTCATCATAATCGTCGTCATAATCGTCATCAGAATCATCATCATAATCATGAGCATAATCATCATCATAATCGTCATCATAATCATCATCATAATAATCATCATAATCATCATCATAATCATCATCATAATCATCATCATAATCATCGTTATAATTCATCATCATAATCATGAGCATAATCATCATCATAATCATGAGCATAATCATCATCATAATCGTCATCATAATCATCATAATAGTCATCATAATCGTCATCATTATAGTCATCATAATCGTCATCATTATAGTCATCATAATCATCATCATGATCATCATCATAATTATCATCATAATCATCATCATAATCATCATCATAATCATCATCATAACCGTCATCGTAAACATCATCATAATCATCATCAATATCATCATCATCATCATCATCATAATCATCAGCATAACCGTCATCGTAATCATCATCATAATCATCATCATAATCATCATCATAATCATCATCATAATCATCATCATAATCATCATCATAATCATCATCATAATCATCATCATAATCATCATCATAATCATCATCATAATCATCATCAAGATCATCATCATAATCATCATCATAATCATCATCATAATCATCATCATAATCATCATCATAATCATCATCATAATCATGAGCATAATCATCATCATAATCGTCATCATAATCATCATCATAGTCATCATCATAATAGTCATCATAATCGTCGTCATAATCGTCATCATTATAGTCATCATAATCGTCATCATAATCATCAGCATAGTCATCATCATAATAGTCATCATAATCGTCATCATTATAGTCATCATAATCATCATCATGATCATCATCATAATCATCATCATAGTCATCATCATAATCATCATCATAGTCATCATCATAATCATCATCATAATCATCACCATAATCATCATCATAGTCATCATCATAATCATCATCAAAATTATCATCATAATCATCATCATAATCGTCATCATAATCATCATCATAATCATCATCATAATCATCATCATAACCGTCATCGTAATCATCATCATAATCATCATCATAATCATCATCATTATCATCATCAAAATCATCATCATCATCATCATCATCATAATCATCATCATAATCATCATCATAATCATCATCATAACCGTCATCGTAATCATCATCATAATCATCATCATAATCATCATCATAATCATCATCATAATCATCATCATAATCATCATCATAATCATCATCATAATCGTCTTCATGGTCATCATCATAATCGTCATCATAATCATCATAATAGTCATCATAATCGTCATCATTATAGTCATCATAATCGTCATCATTATAGTCATCATAATCATCATCATGATCATCATCATAATTATCATCATAATCATCATCATAATCATCATCATAATCATCATCATAACCGTCATCGTAATCATCATCATAATCATCATCATAATCATCATCATAATCGTCATCATAATCGTCATCATTATAGTCATCATAATCATCATCATGATCATCATCAGAATCATCATCATAATCGTCATCATAATCATCATCATAATCATCATCATAATCATCATCATAATCATCATCATAATCATCATCATAATCATCATCATAATCATCGTTATAATTCATCATCATAATCATCATCATAATCATCATCATAACCGTCATCGTAATCATCATCAGAATCATTATCATAATCGTCATCATAATCATCATCATAATCATCATCATAATCATCATCATAATCATCATCATAATCATCATCATAATCATCATCAGAATCATCATCATAATCATGAGCATAATCATCATCATAATCATCATCATAATCATCATCATAATCATCATCATAACCGTCATCGTAATCATCATCATAATCATCATCATAATCATCATCATAATCATCATCATAATCATCATCATAATTATCATCATAATCATCATCATAATCATCATCAAAATCATCATCATAATCATGAGCATAATCATCATCATAATCGTCATCATAATCATCATCATAGTCATCATCATAATAGTCATCATAATCATCATCATAATCGTCATCATTATAGTCATCATAATCGTCATCATAATCATCATCATAGTCATCATCATAATAGTCATCATAATCGTCATCATTATAGTCATCATAATCATCAGCATGATCATCATCATAATCATCATCAGAATCATCATCATAATCGTCATCATAATCATCATCATAGTAGTCATTATAATCGTCATCATAATCGTCATCATTATAGTCATCATAATCGTCGTCATAATCATCATCATAGTCATCACCATAATAGTCATCATAATCGTCATCATTATAGTCATCATAATCATCATCATGATCATCATCATAATCATCATCATAATCATCATCATGATCATCATCATAATCATCATCATAATCATCATCATAATCATCATCATAATCATAATCATAACCGTCATCGTAATCATCATCATAATCATCATCATATTCATCATCGTAATCATCATCATAATCATCATCATAATCATCATCATAATCATCATCATAATCATCATCATAATCATCATCAGAATCATCATCATAATCATGAGCATAATCATCATCATAATCATCATCATAATCATCATCATAATCATCATCATAACCGTCATCGTAATCATCATCATAATCATCATCATAATCATCATCATAATCATCATCATAATCATCATCATAATTATCATCATAATCATCATCATAATCATCATCAAAATCATCATCATAATCATGAGCATAATCATCATCATAATCGTCATCATAATCATCATCATAGTCATCATCATAATAGTCATCATAATCATCATCATAATCGTCATCATTATAGTCATCATAATCGTCATCATAATCATCATCATAGTCATCATCATAACAGTCATCATAATCGTCATCATTATAGTCATCATAATCATCATCAAAATCATCATCATAATCGTCATCATAATCATCATCATAATCATCATCATAATCATCATCATAACCGTCATCATAATCGTCATCATAATCATCATCATAATGATCATCATAATCATCATCATAATCATCATCATAATCATCATCATAATCATCATCATAATCATCATCATAATCATCATCATAATCATCATCAAGATCATCATCATAATCATGAGCATAATCATCATCACAATCGTCATCATAATCATCATCATAGTCATCATCAGAATCATCATCATAATCGTCATCATAATCATCATCATAGTAGTCATTATAATCGTCATCATAATCGTCATCATTATAGTCATCATAATCGTCGTCATAATCATCATCATAGTCATCACCATAATAGTCATCATAATCGTCATCATTATAGTCATCATAATCATCATCATGATCATCATCATAATCATCATCATAATCATCATCATGATCATCATCATAATCATCATCATAATCATCATCATAATCATCATCATAATCATAATCATAACCGTCATCGTAATCATCATCATAATCATCATCATAATCATCATCGTAATCATCATCATAATCATCATCATAATCATCATCATAATCGTCTTCATGGTCATCATCATAATCGTCATCATAATCATCATAATAGTCATCATAATCGTCATCATTACAGTCATCATAATCATCATGATAATCATCATCATAGTCATCATCATAATCATCATCATAGTCATCATCATAATCATCATCATAATCATCACCATAATCATCATCATAGTCATCATCATAATCATCATCAAAATTATCATCATAATCATCATCATAATCGTCATCATAATCATCATCAGAATCATCATCATAATCATGAGCATAATCATCATCATAATCGTCATCATAATCATCATCATAATAGTCATCATAATCGTCATCATAATCGTCATCATTATAGTCATCATAATCATCATCATGATCATCATCATAATCATCATCATAATCATCATCATAATCATCATCATAATCATCATCATTATCATCATCATAATCATCATCATAACCGTCATCGTAATCATCATCATAATCATCATCATAATCATCATCATAATCATCATCATAATGATCATCATAATCATCATCATAATCATCATCATAATCGTCTTCATGGTCATCATCATAATCGTCATCATAATCATCATAATAGTCATCATAATCGTCATCATAATCATCATCATAATCATCATCATAATCATCATCATAATCATCATCATGATCATCATCATAATCATCATCATAATCATCATCATAATCATAATCATAACCGTCATCGTAATCATCATCATAATCATCATCATAATCATCATCGTAATCATCATCATAATCATCATCATAATCATCATCATAATCGTCTTCATGGTCATCATCATAATCGTCATCATAATATTCATAATAGTCATCATAATCGTCATCATTATAGTCATCATAATCATCATGATAATCATCATCATAGTCATCATCATAATCACCATCATAGTCATCATCATAATCATCATCATAATCATCACCATAATCATCATCATAGTCATCATCATAATCATCATCAAAATTATCATCATAATCATCATCATAATCGTCATCATAATCATCATCAGAATCATCATCATAATCATGAGCATAATCATCATCATAATCGTCATCATAATCATCATCATAATAGTCATCATAATCGTCATCATAATCGTCATCATTATAGTCATCATAATCGTCGTCATAATCATCATCATAGTCATCATCATAATAGTCATCATAATCGTCATCATTATAGTCATCATAATCATCATCATGATCATCATCATAATCATCATCATAATCATCATCATGATCATCATCATAATCATCATCATAATCATCATCATAATCATAATCATAACCGTCATCGTAATCATCATCATAATCATCATCATAATCATCATCGTAATCATCATCATAATCATCATCATAATCATCATCATAATCGTCTTCATGGTCATCATCATAATCGTCATCATAATATTCATAATAGTCATCATAATCGTCATCATTATAGTCATCATAATCATCATGATAATCATCATCATAGTCATCATCATAATCACCATCATAGTCATCATCATAATCATCATCATAATCATCACCATAATCATCATCATAGTCATCATCATAATCATCATCAAAATTATCATCATAATCATCATCATAATCGTCATCATAATCATCATCAGAATCATCATCATAATCATGAGCATAATCATCATCATAATCGTCATCATAATCATCATCATAATAGTCATCATAATCGTCATCATAATCGTCATCGTAATCATCATCATAATCATCATCATAATCATCATCATAATCATCATCGTAATCATCATCATAATCATCATCATAATCATCATCATAATCGTCTTCATGGTCATCATCATAATCGTCATCATAATCATCATAATAGTCATCATAATCGTCATCATTACAGTCATCATAATCATCATGATAATCATCATCATAGTCATCATCATAATCATCATCATAGTCATCATCATAATCATCATCATAATCATCACCATAATCATCATCATAGTCATCATCATAATCATCATCAAAATTATCATCATAATCATCATCATAATCGTCATCATAATCATCATCAGAATCATCATCATAATCATGAGCATAATCATCATCATAATCGTCATCATAATCATCATCATAATAGTCATCATAATCGTCATCATAATCGTCATCATTATAGTCATCATAATAGTAGTCATTATAATCGTCATCATAATCGTCATCATTATAGTCATCATAATCGTCGTCATAATCATCATCATAGTCATCATCATAATAGTCATCATAATCGTCATCATTATAGTCATCATAATCATCATCATGATCATCATCATAATCATCATCATAATCATCATCATGATCATCATCATAATCATCATCATAATCATCATCATAATCATAATCATAACCGTCATCGTAATCATCATCATAATCATCATCATAATCATCATCATAATCATCATCATAATCATCATCATAATCATCATCATAATCATCATCATAATCGTCTTCATGGTCATCATCATAATCGTCATCATAATCATCATAATAGTCATCATAATCGTCATCATAATCATCATCATAATCATCATCATAATCATCATCATAATCATCATCAAGATCATCATCATAATCATGAGCATAATCATCATCACAATCGTCATCATAATCATCATCATAATCATCATCAGAATCATCATCATAATCGTCATCATAATCATCATCATAGTAGTCATTATAATCGTCATCATAATCGTCATCATTATAGTCATCATAATCGTCGTCATAATCATCATCATAGTCATCATCATAATAGTCATCATAATCGTCATCATTATAGTCATCATAATCATCATCATGATCATCATCATAATCAGCATCATAATCATCATCATGATCATCATCATAATCATCATCATAATCATCATCATAATCATCATCGTAATCATCATCATAATCATCATCATAATCATCATCATAATCGTCTTCATGGTCATCATCATAATCGTCATCATAATATTCATAATAGTCATCATAATCGTCATCATTATAGTCATCATAATCATCATGATAATCATCATCATAGTCATCATTATAGTCATCATAATCATCATGATAATCATCATCATAGTCATCATCATAATCACCATCATAGTCATCATCATAATCATCATCATAATCATCACCATAATCATCATCATAGTCATCATCATAATCATCATCAAAATTATCATCATAATCATCATCATAATCGTCATCATAATCATCATCAGAATCATCATCATAATCATGAGCATAATCATCATCATAATCGTCATCATAATCATCATCATAATAGTCATCATAATCGTCATCATAATCGTCATCATTATAGTCATCATAATCATCATCATGATCATCATCATAATCATCATCATAATCATCATCATAATCATCATCATAATCATCATCATTATCATCATCATAATCATCATCATAACCGTCATCGTAATCATCATCATAGTCATCATCATGATCATCATCATAATCATCATCATAATCATCATCATAACCGTCATCATAATCATCATCATAATCATTATCATAATCATCATCATAATCATCATCATAATCATCTTCATAATCATCATCATAATCATCATCATAATCATCATCATAATCATCATCAAAATCATCATCATAATCATGAGCATAATCATCATCATAATCGTCATTATAATCATCATCATAGTCATCATCATAATAGTCATCATAATCGTGATCATTATAGTCATCATAATCGTCATCATAATCATCATTATAGTCATCATCATAACAGTCATCATGATCGTCATCGTAATCGTCATCATTACAGTCATCGTAATCGTCATCATAATCATCGTCATAGTCATCATCATAATCATCATCATAATCATCATCATAATCGTCATCATAATCATCATCATAATCATCATCATAATCATCATCATAATCATCATCATAATCGTCATCATAATCATCATCATAATCATCGTTATAATTCATCATCATAATCATCATCATAATCGTCATCATTATAGTCATCATAATCATCAGCATGATCATCATCATAATCATCATCAAAATCATCATCATAATCGTCATCATAATCGTCATCATAATCATCATCCTAATCATCATCATAATCATCATCATAATCATCGTTATAATTCATCATCATAATCATCATCATAATCATCATCATAACCGTCATCGTAATCATCATCAGAATCATCATCATAATCGTCATCATAATCATCATCATAATCATCATCATAATCATCATCAGAATCATCATCATAATCATGAGCATAATCATCATCATAATCATCATCATAATCATCATCATAATCATCATCATAGTCATCATCATAATCATCATCAAAATCATCGTCATAATCATGAGCATAATCATCATCATAATCGTCATCATAATCATCATCAAGATCATCATCATAATCATGAGCATAATCATCATCACAATCGTCATCATAATCATCATCACAATCATCATCAGAATCATCATCATAATCGTCATCATAATCATCATCATAATCATCATCATAATCATCATCATAATCATCATCATAATCATCATCATAATCATCGTTATAATTCATCATCATAATCATCATCATAATCATCATCATAACCGTCATCGTAATCATCATCAGAATCATTATCATAATCCTCATCATAATCATCATCATAATCATCATCATAATCATCATCATAATCATCATCAGAATCATCATCATAATCATCAGCATAATCATCATCATAATCATCATCATAATCATCATCATAATCATCATCATAACCGTCATCGTAATCATCATCATAATCATCATCATAATCATCATCATAATCATCATCATAATCATCATCATAATCATCATCATAATTATCATCATAATCATCATCATAATCATCATCAAAATCATCATCATAATCATGAGCATAATCGTCATCATAATCGTCATCATAATCATCATCATAGTCATCATCATAATAGTCATCATAATCATCATCATAATCGTCATCATTATAGTCATCATAATCGTCATCATAATCATCATCATAGTCATCATCATAATAGACATCATAATCGTCATAATTATAGTCATCATAATCATCAGCATGATCATCATCATAATCATCATCATAATCATCATCAGAATCATCATCATAATCGTCATCATAATCATCATCGTAGTAGTCATTATAATCGTCATCATAATCGTCATCATTATAGTCATCATAATCGTCGTCATAATCATCATCATAGTCATCATCATAATAGTCATGATAATCGTCATCATTATAGTCATCATAATCATCATCATGATCATCATCATAATCATCATCATAATCATCATCATGATCATCATCATAATCCTCATCATAATCATCATCATAATCATAATCATAACCGTCATCGTAATCATCATCATAATCATCATTATATTCATCATCGTAATCATCATCATAATCATCATCAAAATTATCATCATAATCATCATCATAATCGTGATCATAATCATCATCATAATCATCATCATAATCATCATCATAACCGTCATCGTAATCATCATCATGATCATCATCATAATCATCATCATAATCATCATCAAAATCATCATCATCATCATCATCATAATCGTCATCATAATCATCATCATAATCATCATCATAATCATCATCATAACCGTCATCGTAATCATCATCATAATCATCATCATAATCATCATCATAATCATCATCATAATCATCATCATAATCATCATCATTATCGTCTTCATGGTCATCATCATAATCGTCATCATAATCATCATAATAGTCATCATAATCGTCATCATTATAGTCATCATAATCGACATCATAATCGTCATCATTATAGTCATCATAATCATCATCATGATCATCATCATAATCATCATCATAATCATCATCATAATCATCATCATAATCATCATCATTATCATCATCATAATCATCATCATAACCGTCATCGTAATCATCATCATAATCATCATCATAATCATCATCATTATCATCATCATCTTCATAATCATCATCATAATCATCATCATAACCGTCATCGTAATCATCATCATAATCATCATCATAATCATCATCATAATCATCATCATAATCATCATCATTATCATCATCATAATCATCATCATAATCATCATCAGAATCATCACCATAATCATGAGCATAATCATCATCATAATCGTCATCATAATCATCATCATAATAGTCATCATAATCGTCATCATAATCGTCATCGTTATAGTCATCATAATCATCATCATGATCATCATCAGAATCATCATCATAATCGTCATCATAATCATCATCATAATCATCATCATAATCATCATCATAATCATCATCATAATCATCATCATAATCATCATCATAATCATCGTTATAATTCATCATCATAATCATCATCATAATCATCATCATAACCGTCATCGTAATCATCATCAGAATCATTATCATAATCGTCATCATAATCATCATCATAATCATCATCATAATCATCATCATAATCATCATCATAATCATCATCATAACCGTCATCGTAATCATCATCATAATCATCATCAAAATCATCATCATAATCGTCATCATAATCGTCATCATTATAGTCATCATAATCATCAGCATGATCATCATCATAATCATCATCATAATCATCATCATAATCGTCATCATAATCATCATCATAATCATCATCATAATCATCATCATAACCGTCATCATAATCATCATCATAATCATCATCATAATGATCATCATAATCATCATCATAATCATCATCATAATCATCATCATAATCATCATCATCGTCATCATCATAATCATCATCATAATCATGAGCATAATCATCATCACAATCGTCATCATAATCATCATCATAATCATCATCAGAATCATCATCATAATCGTCATCATAATCATCATCATAGTAGTCATTATACTCGTCATCATAATCGTCATCATTATAGTCATCATAATCGTCGTCATAATCATCATCATAGTCATCACCATAATAGTCATCATAATTGTCATCATAATCATCATCATAATCATCATCATAATCATAATCATAACCGTCATCGTAATCATCATCATAATCATCATCATAATCATCATCATAATCATCATCATAATCATCATCATAATCGTCTTCATTGTCATCGTCATAATCGTCATCATAATCATTATAATAGTCATCATAATCGTCATCATTATAGTCATCATAATCATCATCATGATCATCATCATAATCATCATCATAATCATCATCATGATCATCATCATAATCATCATCATAATCATCATCATAACCGTCATCGTAATCATCATCATAGTCATCATCATAATAGTCATCATAATCGTCATCATTATAGTCATCATAATCATCAGCATGATCATCATCATAATCATCATCAAAATCATCATCATAATCGTCATCATAATCGTCATCATTATAGTCATCATAATCATCAGCATGATCATCATCATAATCATCATCATAATCATCATCATGATCATCATCATAATCATCATCATAATCATCATCATAACCGTCATCGTAATCATCATCATAATCATCATCAAAATCATCATCATAATCGTCATCATAATCGTCATCATTATAGTCATCATAATCATCAGCATGATCATCATCATAATCATCATCATAATCATCATCAAGATCATCATCATAACCATCACCATAATCATCATCATAGTCATCATCATAATAGTCATCATAATCGTCATAATTATAGTCATCATACTCATCAGCATGATCATCATCATAATCATCATCAAAATCATCATCATAATCGTCATCATAATCATCATCATAATCATCATCATAATCATCATCATAACCGTCATCGTAATCATCATCAAAATGATCATCATAATCATCATCATAATCATCATCATAATCATCATCATAATCATCATCATAGTCATCATCATAATAGTCATCATAATCGTCATCATTATAGTCATCATAATCATCAGCATGATCATCATCATAATCATCATCAAAATCATCATCATAATCGTCATCATAATCGTCATCATAATCATCATCATAATCATCATCATAATCATCATCATAATCATCGTTATAATTCATCATCATAATCATCATCATAATCATCATCATAACCGTCATCGTAATCATCATCAGAATCATCATCATAATCGTCATCATAATCATCATCATAATCATCATCATAATCATCATCAGAATCATCATCATAATCATGAGCATAATCATCATCATAATCATCATCATAATCATCATCATAATCATCATCATAATCATCATCATAATCATCATCAAAATCATCATCATAATCATGAGCATAATCATCATCATAATCGTCATCATAATCATCATCAAGATCATCATCATAATCATGAGCATAATCATCATCACAATCGTCATCATAATCATCATCACAATCATCATCAGAATCATCATCATAATCGTCATCATAATCATCATCATAATCATCATCATAATCATCATCATAATCATCATCATAATCATCATCATAATCATCGTTATAATTCATCATCATAATCATCATCATAATCATCATCATAACCGTCATCGTAATCATCATCAGAATCATTATCATAATCGTCATCATAATCATCATCATAATCATCATCATAATCATCATCATAATCATCATCATAATCATCATCAGAATCATCATCATAATCATCAGCATAATCATCATCATAATCATCATCATAATCATCATCATGATCATCATCATAATCATCATCATAATCATCATCATAATCATCATCATAATCATCATCATAATCATCATCAAAATCATCATCATAATCATGAGCATAATCATCATCATAATCGTCTTCATGGTCATCATCATAATCGTCATCATAATCATCATAATAGTCATCATAATCGTCATCATTATAGTCATCATAATCGACATCATGATCATCATCATAATCATCATCATAATCATCATCATGATCATCATCATAATCATCATCATAATCATCATCATAACCGTCATCGTAACCATCATCATAATCATTATCATAATCATCATCATAATCATCATCATAATCATCTTCATAATCATCATCATAATCATCATCATAATCATCATCATAATCATCATCAAAATCATCATCATAATCATGAGCATAATCATCATCATAATCGTCATCATAATCATCATCATAGTCATCATCATAATAGTCATCATAATCGTGATCATTATAGTCATCATAATCGTCATCATAATCATCATTATAGTCATCATCATAATAGTCATCATGATCGTCATCGTAATCGTCATCATTACAGTCATCGTAATCGTCATCATAATCATCATCATAGTCATCATCATAATCAGCATCATAATCATCATCATAATCGTCATCATAATCATCATCATAATCATCATCATAATCATCATCATAATCATCATCATAATCATCATCATAATCATCATCATAATCATCGTTATAATTCATCCTCATAATCATCATCATAATCATCATCATAACCGTCATCGTAATTATCATGAGAATCATCATCATAATCGTCATCATAATCATCATCATAATCATCATCATAATCATCATCATAATCATCATCATAATCATCATCATAATCATCATCATAATCATCATCATGATCATCATCATAACCGTCATCGTAATCATCATCATAATCATCATCATAATCATCATCATAATCATCATCATAATCATCATCATAATTATCATCATAATCATCATCATAATCATCATCAAAATCATCATCATAATCATGAGCATAATCGTCATCATAATCGTCATCATAATCATCATCATAGTCATCATCATAATAGTCATCATAATCATCATCATAATCGTCATCATTATAGTCATCATAATCGTCATCATAATCATCATCATAGTCATCATCATAATAGACATCATAATCGTCATCATTATAGTCATCATAATCATCAGCATGATCATCATCATAATCATCATCATAATCATCATCAGAATCATCATCATAATCGTCATCATAATCATCATCGTAGTAGTCATTATAATCGTCATCATAATCGTCTTCATGGTCATCATCATAATCGTCATCATAATCATCATAATAGTCATCATAATCGTCATCATTATAGTCATCCTAATCGACATCATGATCATCATCATAATCATCATCATAATCATCATCATAATCATAATCATAACCGTCATCGTAATCATCATCATAATCATCATCATAATCATCATCGTAATCATCATCATAATCATCATCATAATCATCATCATAATCGTCTTCATGGTCATCATCATAATCGTCATCATAATCATCATAATAGTCATCATAATCGTCATCATTATAGTCATCATAATCATCATCATAATAGTCATCATAATCGTCATCATAATCGTCATCATTATAGTCATCATAATCATCATCATGATCATCATCATAATCATCATCATAATCATCATCATAATCATCATCATAATCATCATCATTATCATCATCATAATTATCATCATAACCGTCATCGTAATCATCATCATAATCATCATCATAATCATCAGCATGATCATCATCATAATCATCATCATAATCATCATCATGATCATCATCATAATCATCATCATAATCATCATCATAACCGTCATCGTAATCATCATCATAATCATCATCATAATCATGAGCATAATCATCATCATAATCGTCATCATAATCATCATCATAGTCATCATCATAATAGTCATCATAAGCATCATCATAATCGTCATCATTATAGTCATCATAATCGTCATCATAATCGTCATCATAATCATCATCATAGTCATCATCATAATAGTCATCATAATCGTCATCATTATAGTCATCATAATCATCAGCATGATCATCATCATAATCATCATCAAAATCATCATCATAATCGTCATCATAATCGTCATCATAATCATCAACATAATCATCATCATAATCATCATCATAATCATCGTTATAATTCATCATCATAATCATCATCAT
Source organism: Coelioxys conoideus (assembly GCA_947623535.1). NCBI lineage: Eukaryota > Metazoa > Arthropoda > Insecta > Hymenoptera > Megachilidae > Coelioxys > Coelioxys conoideus. The sequence goes on from CANQJN010000008.1 coordinate 1,710,511, forward strand.
AATCATCATCATAACCGTCATCGTAATCATCATCAGAATCATCATCATAATCGTCATCATAATTATCATCATAATCGTCATCATAATCATCATCATAGTCATCATATTAATCATCACCATAATCATCATCATAGTCATCATCATAATCATCATCAAAATTATCATCATAATCATCATCATAATCGTCATCATAATCATCATCATAATCATGAGCATAATCATCATGATACTCATCATCATAATCATCATCATAATCATCATCATAGTCATCATCATAATCATCATCATAGTCATCATCAAAATCATCATCATAATCATCATCATAATATTCATCATAATCGTCATCATAATCATCATAATAGTCATCATCATAATCATCATCATAATCATCATCATAAACATCATCAAAATCATCATCATAATCGTCATCATAATCATCATCATAGTCATCATCATAATAGTCATCATAATCGTCGTCATTATAGTAATCATAATCGTCATAGTAATCATCATCATAATCATCATCCTAACCGTCATCATAATCATCATCATAATCATCATCATAATCGTCATCATAATCATCATCATAGTCATCATCATAATAGTCATCATAATCATCATCATAATCGTCATCATTATAGTCATCATAATCGTCATCATAATCATCATCATAATCATCATCATAATCATCATCATAATCATCATCATAATCATCATCATAATCATCATCATAATCATCATCAAGATCATCATCATAATCCTCATCATAATCATCATCATAATCATCATCATTATCATAATCATTATCATCATCAAAATCATCATCATCATCATCATCATAATCATCATCATAATCATCATCATAATCATCTTCATAACCGTCATCGTAATCATCATCATAATCATCATCATAATCATCATCATAATCATCATCATAATCATCATCATAATCATCATCATAATCATCATCATAATCATCATCATAATCATCGTTATAATTCATCATCATAATCATGAGCATAAGCATCATGATAATCATCATCATAATCATCATCATAACCGTCATCGTAATCATCATCACAATCATCATCATAATAATCATCATAATCATCATCATAATCATCATCATAATCATCATCATAATCATCGTTATAATTCATCATCATAATCATGAGCATAATCATCATGATAATCATCATCATAGTCATCATCATAATCATTATCATAGTCATCATCATAATCATCATCATAATCATCACCATAATCATCATCATAGTCATCATCATAATCATCATCAAAATTATCATCATAATCATCATCATAATCGTCATCATAATCATCATCATAATCATCATCATAATCATCATCATAACCGTCATCGTAATCATCATCATGATCCTCATCATAATCATCATCATAATCATCATCATAATCGTCATCATAATCATCATCATAATCATCATCATAATCATCATCATAACCGTCATCGTAATCATCATCATGATCCTCATCATAATCATCATCATAATCATCATCAAAATCATCATCATCATCATCATCATAATCATCATCATAATCATCATCATAATCATCATCATAATCATCATCATAACCGTCATCGTAATCATCATCATAATCATCATCATAATCATCATCATAATCATCATCATAATCATCATCATAATCATCATCATAATCATCATCATAACCGTCATCGTAATCATCATCATAATCATCATCATAATCATCATCATAATCATCATCATAATCATCATCATAATCATCATCATAATCATCATCATAATCGTCTTCATGGTCATCATCATAATCGTCATCATAATCATCATAATAGTCATCATAATCGTCATCATTATAGTCATCATAATCGACATCATAATCGTCATCATTATAGTCATCATAATCATCATCATGATCATCATCATAATCATCATCATAATCATCATCATAACCGTCATCGTAATCATCATCATAATCATCATCATAATCATCATCATAATCATCATCATAATCATCATCATAATCATCATCATAATCATCATCATAATCGTCTTCATTGTCATCGTCATAATCGTCATCATAATCATTATAATAGTCATCATAATCGTCATCATTATAGTCATCATAATCATCATCATGATCATCATCATAATCATCATCATAATCATCATCATAATCATCATCATGATCATCATCATAATCATCATCATAATCATCATCATAACCGTCATCGTAATCATCATCATAATTATCATCATAATCATCATCATAATCATCATCATAATCATCATCATAGTCATCATCATAATAGTCATCATAATCGTCATCATTATAGTCATCATAATCATCAGCATGATCATCATCATAATCATCATCAAAATCATCATCATAATCGTCATCATAATCGTCATCATTATAGTCATCATAATCATCAGCATGATCATCATCATAATCATCATCATAATCATCATCATGATCATCATCATAATCATCATCATAATCATCATCATAACCGTCATCGTAATCATCATCATAATCATCATCAAAATCATCATCATAATCGTCATCATAATCGTCATCATTATAGTCATCATAATCATCAGCATGATCATCATCATAATCATCATCATAATCATCATCAAGATCATCATCATAATCATCACCATAATCATCATCATAGTCATCATCATAATAGTCATCATAATCGTCATAATTATAGTCATCATACTCATCAGCATGATCATCATCATAATCATCATCAAAATCATCATCATAATCGTCATCATAATCATCATCATAATCATCATCATAATCATCATCATAACCGTCATCGTAATCATCATCAAAATGATCATCATAATCATCATCATAATCATCATCATAATCATCATCATAGTCATCATCATAATAGTCATCATAATCGTCATCATTATAGTCATCATAATCATCAGCATGATCATCATCATAATCATCATCAAAATCATCATCATAATCGTCATCATAATCGTCATCATAATCATCATCATAATCATCATCATAATCATCATCATAATCATCGTTATAATTCATCATCATAATCATCATCATAATCATCATCATAACCGTCATCGTAATCATCATCAGAATCATCATCATAATCGTCATCATAATCATCATCATAATCATCATCATAATCATCATCATAATCATCATCATAATCATCATCATAATCATCATCATAATCATCGTTATAATTCATCCTCATAATCATCATCATAATCATCATCATAACCGTCATCGTAATTATCATGAGAATCATCATCATAATCGTCATCATAATCATCATCATAATCATCATCATAATCATCATCATAATCATCATCATAATCATCATCATAATCATGATCATAATCATCATCATAATCATCATCAGAATCATCATCATAATCGTCATCATAATCGTCATCATTATAGTCATCATAATCATCAGCATGATCATCATCATAATCATCATCAAAATCATCATCATAATCGTCATCATAATCGTCATCATTATAGTCATCATAATCATCAGCATGATCATCATCATAATCATCATCATAGTCATCATCATGATCATCATCATAATCATCATCATAATCATCATCATAACCGTCATCGTAATCATCATCATAATCATCATCATAATCATGAGCATAATCATCATCATAATCGTCATCATAATCATCATCATAGTCATCATCATAATAGTCATCATAAGCATCATCATAATCGTCATCATTATAGTCATCATAATCGTCATCATAATCGTCATCATAATCATCATCATAGTCATCATCATAATAGTCATCATAATCGTCATCATTATAGTCATCATAATCATCAGCATGATCATCATCATAATCATCATCAAAATCATCATCATAATCGTCATCATAATCGTCATCATAATCATCATCATAATCATCATCATAATCATCATCATAATCATCGTTATAATTCATCATCATAATCATCATCATAATCATCATCATAACCGTCATCGTAATCATCATCAGAATCATCATCATAATCGTCATCATAATTATCATCATAATCGTCATCATAATCATCATCATAGTCATCATATTAATCATCACCATAATCATCATCATAGTCATCATCATAATCATCATCAAAATTATCATCATAATCATCATCATAATCGTCATCATAATCATCATCATAATCATGAGCATAATCATCATGATACTCATCATCATAATCATCATCATAATCATCATCATAGTCATCATCATAATCATCATCATAGTCATCATCAAAATCATCATCATAATCATCATCATAATATTCATCATAATCGTCATCATAATCATCATAATAGTCATCATCATAATCATCATCATAATCATCATCATAAACATCATCAAAATCATCATCATAATCGTCATCATAATCATCATCATAGTCATCATCATAATAGTCATCATAATCGTCGTCATTATAGTAATCATAATCGTCATAGTAATCATCATCATAATCATCATCCTAACCGTCATCATAATCATCATCATAATCATCATCATAATCGTCATCATAATCATCATCATAGTCATCATCATAATAGTCATCATAATCATCATCATAATCGTCATCATTATAGTCATCATAATCGTCATCATAATCATCATCATAATCATCATCATAATCATCATCATAATCATCATCATAATCATCATCATAATCATCATCATAATCATCATCAAGATCATCATCATAATCCTCATCATAATCATCATCATAATCATCATCATAATCATAATCATTATCATCATCAAAATCATCATCATCATCATCATCATAATCATCATCATAATCATCATCATAATCATCATCATAACCGTCATCGTAATCATCAGCATAATCATCATCATAATCATCATCATAATCATCATCATAATCATCATCATAATCATCATCATAATCATCATCATAATCATCATCATAATCATCGTTATAATTCATCATCATAATCATGAGCATAAGCATCATGATAATCATCATCATAATCATCATCATAACCGTCATCGTAATCATCATCACAATCATCATCATAATAATCATCATAATCATCATCATAATCATCATCATAATCATCATCATAATCATCGTTATAATTCATCATCATAATCATGAGCATAATCATCATGATAATCATCATCATAGTCATCATCATAATCATTATCATAGTCATCATCATAATCATCATCATAATCATCACCATAATCATCATCATTGTCATCATCATAATCATCATCAAAATTATCATCATAATCATCATCATAATCGTCATCATAATCATCATCATAATCATCATCATAATCATCATCATAACCGTCATCGTAATCATCATCATGATCCTCATCATAATCATCATCATAATCATCATCATAATCGTCATCATAATCATCATCATAATCATCATCATAATCATCATCATAACCGTCATCGTAATCATCATCATGATCCTCATCATAATCATCATCATAATCATCATCAAAATCATCATCATCATCATCATCATAATCATCATCATAATCATCATCATAATCATCATCATAATCATCATCATAACCGTCATCGTAATCATCATCATAATCATCATCATAATCATCATCATAATCATCATCATAATCATCATCATAATCATCATCATAATCATCATCATAACCGTCATCGTAATCATCATCATAATCATCATCATAATCATCATCATAATCATCATCATAATCATCATCATAATCATCATCATAATCATCATCATAATCGTCTTCATGGTCATCATCATAATCGTCATCATAATCATCATAATAGTCATCATAATCGTCATCATTATAGTCATCATAATCGACATCATAATCGTCATCATTATAGTCATCATAATCATCATCATGATCATCATCATAATCATCATCATAATCATCATCATAACCGTCATCGTAATCATCATCATAATCATCATCATAATCATCATCATAATCATCATCATAATCATCATCATAATCATCATCATAATCATCATCATAATCGTCTTCATTGTCATCGTCATAATCGTCATCATAATCATTATAATAGTCATCATAATCGTCATCATTATAGTCATCATAATCATCATCATGATCATCATCATAATCATCATCATAATCATCATCATGATCATCATCATAATCATCATCATAATCATCATCATAACCGTCATCGTAATCATCATCATAATCATCATCATAATCATCATCATAATCATCATCATAATCATCATCATAGTCATCATCATAATAGTCATCATAATCGTCATCATTATAGTCATCATAATCATCAGCATGATCATCATCATAATCATCATCAAAATCATCATCATAATCGTCATCATAATCGTCATCATTATAGTCATCATAATCATCAGCATGATCATCATCATAATCATCATCATAATCATCATCATGATCATCATCATAATCATCATCATAATCATCATCATAACCGTCATCGTAATCATCATCATAATCATCATCAAAATCATCATCATAATCGTCATCATAATCGTCATCATTATAGTCATCATAATCATCAGCATGATCATCATCATAATCATCATCATAATCATCATCAAGATCATCATCATAATATTCATCATAATCGTCATCATAATCATCATAATAGTCATCATCATAATCATCATCATAATCATCATCATAAACATCATCAAAATCATCATCATAATCGTCATCATAATCATCATCATAGTCATCATCATAATAGTCATCATAATCGTCGTCATTATAGTAATCATAATCGTCATAGTAATCATCATCATAATCATCATCCTAACCGTCATCATAATCATCATCATAATCATCATCATAATCGTCATCATAATCATCATCATAGTCATCATCATAATAGTCATCATAATCATCATCATAATCGTCATCATTATAGTCATCATAATCGTCATCATAATCATCATCATAATCATCATCATAATCATCATCATAATCATCATCATAATCATCATCATAATCATCATCATAATCATCATCAAGATCATCATCATAATCCTCATCATAATCATCATCATAATCATCATCATTATCATAATCATTATCATCATCAAAATCATCATCATCATCATCATCATAATCATCATCATAATCATCATCATAATCATCTTCATAACCGTCATCGTAATCATCATCATAATCATCATCATAATCATCATCATAATCATCATCATAATCATCATCATAATCATCATCATAATCATCATCATAATCATCATCATAATCATCGTTATAATTCATCATCATAATCATGAGCATAAGCATCATGATAATCATCATCATAATCATCATCATAACCGTCATCGTAATCATCATCACAATCATCATCATAATAATCATCATAATCATCATCATAATCATCATCATAATCATCATCATAATCATCGTTATAATTCATCATCATAATCATGAGCATAATCATCATGATAATCATCATCATAGTCATCATCATAATCATTATCATAGTCATCATCATAATCATCATCATAATCATCACCATAATCATCATCATAGTCATCATCATAATCATCATCAAAATTATCATCATAATCATCATCATAATCGTCATCATAATCATCATCATAATCATCATCATAATCATCATCATAACCGTCATCGTAATCATCATCATGATCCTCATCATAATCATCATCATAATCATCATCATAATCGTCATCATAATCATCATCATAATCATCATCATAATCATCATCATAACCGTCATCGTAATCATCATCATGATCCTCATCATAATCATCATCATAATCATCATCAAAATCATCATCATCATCATCATCATAATCATCATCATAATCATCATCATAATCATCATCATAATCATCATCATAACCGTCATCGTAATCATCATCATAATCATCATCATAATCATCATCATAATCATCATCATAATCATCATCATAATCATCATCATAATCATCATCATAACCGTCATCGTAATCATCATCATAATCATCATCATAATCATCATCATAATCATCATCATAATCATCATCATAATCATCATCATAATCATCATCATAATCGTCTTCATGGTCATCATCATAATCGTCATCATAATCATCATAATAGTCATCATAATCGTCATCATTATAGTCATCATAATCGACATCATAATCGTCATCATTATAGTCATCATAATCATCATCATGATCATCATCATAATCATCATCATAATCATCATCATAACCGTCATCGTAATCATCATCATAATCATCATCATAATCATCATCATAATCATCATCATAATCATCATCATAATCATCATCATAATCATCATCATAATCGTCTTCATTGTCATCGTCATAATCGTCATCATAATCATTATAATAGTCATCATAATCGTCATCATTATAGTCATCATAATCATCATCATGATCATCATCATAATCATCATCATAATCATCATCATAATCATCATCATGATCATCATCATAATCATCATCATAATCATCATCATAACCGTCATCGTAATCATCATCATAATTATCATCATAATCATCATCATAATCATCATCATAATCATCATCATAGTCATCATCATAATAGTCATCATAATCGTCATCATTATAGTCATCATAATCATCAGCATGATCATCATCATAATCATCATCAAAATCATCATCATAATCGTCATCATAATCGTCATCATTATAGTCATCATAATCATCAGCATGATCATCATCATAATCATCATCATAATCATCATCATGATCATCATCATAATCATCATCATAATCATCATCATAACCGTCATCGTAATCATCATCATAATCATCATCAAAATCATCATCATAATCGTCATCATAATCGTCATCATTATAGTCATCATAATCATCAGCATGATCATCATCATAATCATCATCATAATCATCATCAAGATCATCATCATAATCATCACCATAATCATCATCATAGTCATCATCATAATAGTCATCATAATCGTCATAATTATAGTCATCATACTCATCAGCATGATCATCATCATAATCATCATCAAAATCATCATCATAATCGTCATCATAATCATCATCATAATCATCATCATAATCATCATCATAACCGTCATCGTAATCATCATCAAAATGATCATCATAATCATCATCATAATCATCATCATAATCATCATCATAGTCATCATCATAATAGTCATCATAATCGTCATCATTATAGTCATCATAATCATCAGCATGATCATCATCATAATCATCATCAAAATCATCATCATAATCGTCATCATAATCGTCATCATAATCATCATCATAATCATCATCATAATCATCATCATAATCATCGTTATAATTCATCATCATAATCATCATCATAATCATCATCATAACCGTCATCGTAATCATCATCAGAATCATCATCATAATCGTCATCATAATCATCATCATAATCATCATCATAATCATCATCATAATCATCATCATAATCATCATCATAATCATCATCATAATCATCGTTATAATTCATCCTCATAATCATCATCATAATCATCATCATAACCGTCATCGTAATTATCATGAGAATCATCATCATAATCGTCATCATAATCATCATCATAATCATCATCATAATCATCATCATAATCATCATCATAATCATCATCATAATCATGATCATAATCATCATCATAATCATCATCAGAATCATCATCATAATCGTCATCATAATCGTCATCATTATAGTCATCATAATCATCAGCATGATCATCATCATAATCATCATCAAAATCATCATCATAATCGTCATCATAATCGTCATCATTATAGTCATCATAATCATCAGCATGATCATCATCATAATCATCATCATAGTCATCATCATGATCATCATCATAATCATCATCATAATCATCATCATAACCGTCATCGTAATCATCATCATAATCATCATCATAATCATGAGCATAATCATCATCATAATCGTCATCATAATCATCATCATAGTCATCATCATAATAGTCATCATAAGCATCATCATAATCGTCATCATTATAGTCATCATAATCGTCATCATAATCGTCATCATAATCATCATCATAGTCATCATCATAATAGTCATCATAATCGTCATCATTATAGTCATCATAATCATCAGCATGATCATCATCATAATCATCATCAAAATCATCATCATAATCGTCATCATAATCGTCATCATAATCATCATCATAATCATCATCATAATCATCATCATAATCATCGTTATAATTCATCATCATAATCATCATCATAATCATCATCATAACCGTCATCGTAATCATCATCAGAATCATCATCATAATCGTCATCATAATTATCATCATAATCGTCATCATAATCATCATCATAGTCATCATATTAATCATCACCATAATCATCATCATAGTCATCATCATAATCATCATCAAAATTATCATCATAATCATCATCATAATCGTCATCATAATCATCATCATAATCATGAGCATAATCATCATGATACTCATCATCATAATCATCATCATAATCATCATCATAGTCATCATCATAATCATCATCATAGTCATCATCAAAATCATCATCATAATCATCATCATAATATTCATCATAATCGTCATCATAATCATCATAATAGTCATCATCATAATCATCATCATAATCATCATCATAAACATCATCAAAATCATCATCATAATCGTCATCATAATCATCATCATAGTCATCATCATAATAGTCATCATAATCGTCGTCATTATAGTAATCATAATCGTCATAGTAATCATCATCATAATCATCATCCTAACCGTCATCATAATCATCATCATAATCATCATCATAATCGTCATCATAATCATCATCATAGTCATCATCATAATAGTCATCATAATCATCATCATAATCGTCATCATTATAGTCATCATAATCGTCATCATAATCATCATCATAATCATCATCATAATCATCATCATAATCATCATCATAATCATCATCATAATCATCATCATAATCATCATCAAGATCATCATCATAATCCTCATCATAATCATCATCATAATCATCATCATAATCATAATCATTATCATCATCAAAATCATCATCATCATCATCATCATAATCATCATCATAATCATCATCATAATCATCATCATAACCGTCATCGTAATCATCAGCATAATCATCATCATAATCATCATCATAATCATCATCATAATCATCATCATAATCATCATCATAATCATCATCATAATCATCATCATAATCATCGTTATAATTCATCATCATAATCATGAGCATAAGCATCATGATAATCATCATCATAATCATCATCATAACCGTCATCGTAATCATCATCACAATCATCATCATAATAATCATCATAATCATCATCATAATCATCATCATAATCATCATCATAATCATCGTTATAATTCATCATCATAATCATGAGCATAATCATCATGATAATCATCATCATAGTCATCATCATAATCATTATCATAGTCATCATCATAATCATCATCATAATCATCACCATAATCATCATCATTGTCATCATCATAATCATCATCAAAATTATCATCATAATCATCATCATAATCGTCATCATAATCATCATCATAATCATCATCATAATCATCATCATAACCGTCATCGTAATCATCATCATGATCCTCATCATAATCATCATCATAATCATCATCATAATCGTCATCATAATCATCATCATAATCATCATCATAATCATCATCATAACCGTCATCGTAATCATCATCATGATCCTCATCATAATCATCATCATAATCATCATCAAAATCATCATCATCATCATCATCATAATCATCATCATAATCATCATCATAATCATCATCATAATCATCATCATAACCGTCATCGTAATCATCATCATAATCATCATCATAATCATCATCATAATCATCATCATAATCATCATCATAATCATCATCATAATCATCATCATAACCGTCATCGTAATCATCATCATAATCATCATCATAATCATCATCATAATCATCATCATAATCATCATCATAATCATCATCATAATCATCATCATAATCGTCTTCATGGTCATCATCATAATCGTCATCATAATCATCATAATAGTCATCATAATCGTCATCATTATAGTCATCATAATCGACATCATAATCGTCATCATTATAGTCATCATAATCATCATCATGATCATCATCATAATCATCATCATAATCATCATCATAACCGTCATCGTAATCATCATCATAATCATCATCATAATCATCATCATAATCATCATCATAATCATCATCATAATCATCATCATAATCATCATCATAATCGTCTTCATTGTCATCGTCATAATCGTCATCATAATCATTATAATAGTCATCATAATCGTCATCATTATAGTCATCATAATCATCATCATGATCATCATCATAATCATCATCATAATCATCATCATGATCATCATCATAATCATCATCATAATCATCATCATAACCGTCATCGTAATCATCATCATAATCATCATCATAATCATCATCATAATCATCATCATAATCATCATCATAGTCATCATCATAATAGTCATCATAATCGTCATCATTATAGTCATCATAATCATCAGCATGATCATCATCATAATCATCATCAAAATCATCATCATAATCGTCATCATAATCGTCATCATTATAGTCATCATAATCATCAGCATGATCATCATCATAATCATCATCATAATCATCATCATGATCATCATCATAATCATCATCATAATCATCATCATAACCGTCATCGTAATCATCATCATAATCATCATCAAAATCATCATCATAATCGTCATCATAATCGTCATCATTATAGTCATCATAATCATCAGCATGATCATCATCATAATCATCATCATAATCATCATCAAGATCATCATCATAATCATCACCATAATCATCATCATAGTCATCATCATAATAGTCATCATAATCGTCATAATTATAGTCATCATACTCATCAGCATGATCATCATCATAATCATCATCAAAATCATCATCATAATCGTCATCATAATCATCATCATAATCATCATCATAATCATCATCATAACCGTCATCGTAATCATCATCAAAATGATCATCATAATCATCATCATAATCATCATCATAATCATCATCATAATCATCATCATAGTCATCATCATAATAGTCATCATAATCGTCATCATTATAGTCATCATAATCATCAGCATGATCATCATCATAATCATCATCAAAATCATCATCATAATCATGAGCATAATCATCATCATAATCGTCATCATAATCATCATCATAGTCATCATCATAATAGTCATCATAATCATCATCATAATCGTCATCATTATAGTCATCATAATCGTCATCATAATCGTCATCATAGTCATCATCATAGTCATCATCATAATAGTCATCATAATCGTCATCATTATAGTCATCATAATCATCAGCATGATGATCATCATAATCGTCATCATAATCGTCATCATAATCATCATCATAATCATCATCATAATCATCATCATAACCGTCATCGTAATCATCATCATAATCATCATCATAATCATCATCATAATCATCATCATAATCATTATCATAATCGTCATCATAATCATCATCATAATCATCATCATAATCATGAGCATAATCATCATCACAATCGTCATCATAATCATGATCATAATCATCATCAGAATCATCATCATAATCGTCATCATAATCATCATCATAATCATCATCATAATCATCATCATAATCATCATCATAATCATCATCATAATCATCGTTATAATTCATCATCATAATAATCATCATAATCATCATCATAACCGTCATCGTAATCATCATCAGAATCATCATCAGAATCATCATCATAATCGTCATCATAGTCATCATCATAATCATCATCATAATCATCATCATTATCATCATCATAATCATCATCAGAATCATCATCATAATCATGAGCATAATCATCATCATAATCATCATCATAATCATCATCATAATCATCATCATAATCATCATCAAAATCATCATCATAATCATGAGCATAATCATCATCATAATCGTCATCATAATCATCATCATAGTCATCATCATAATAGTCATCATAATCATCATCATAATCGTCATCATTATAGTCATCATAATCGTCATCATAATCATCATCATAGTCATCATCATAATAGTCATCATAATCGTCATCATTATAGTCATCATAATCATCAGCATGATGATCATCATAATCGTCATCATAATCGTCATCATAATCATCATCATAATCATCATCATAATCATCATCATAACCGTCATCGTAATCATCATCATAATCATCATCATAATCATCATCATAATCATCATCATAATCATCATCATAATCGTCATCATAATCATCATCATAATCATCATCATAATCATGAGCATAATCATCATCACAATCGTCATCATAATCATGATCATAATCATCATCAGAATCATCATCATAATCGTCATCATAATCATCATCATAATCATCATCATAATCATCATCATAATCATCATCATAATCATCATCATAATCATCGTTATAATTCATCATCATAATCATCATCATAATCATCATCATAACCGTCATCGTAATCATCATCAGAATCATCATCATAATCGTCATCATAATCATCATCATAATCATCATCATAATCATCATCATAATCATCATCATAATCATCATCAGAATCATCATCATAATCGTCATCATAATCATCATCATAGTCATCATCATAATAGTCATCATAATCATCATCATAATCGTCATCATTATAGTCATCATAATCGTCATCATAATCATCATCATAGTCATCATCATAATAGTCATCATAATCGTCATCATTATAGTCATCATAATCATCAGCATGATCATCATCATAATCATCATCAAAATCATCATCATAATCGTCATCATAATCATCATCATAATCATCATCATAATCATCATCATAATCATCATCATAATCATCGTTATAATTCATCATCATAATCATCATCATAATCATCATCATAATCGTCATCATTATAGTCATCATAATCGTCATCATAATCATCATCATAGTCATCATCATAATAGTCATCATAATCGTCATCATTATAGTCATCATAATCATCAGCATGATCATCATCATAATCATCATCATAATCATCATCATAATCATCATCATAATCATCATCATAATCATCATCATAATCATCATCATAATCATCATCATAACCGTCATCGTAATCATCATCATAATCATCATCATAATCATCATCATAATCATCATCATAATCATCATCATAATCATCATCATAATCATCATCATAATCGTCTTCATGGTCATCATCATAATCGTCATCATAATCATCATAATAGTCATCATAATCGTCATCATTATAGTCATCATAATCGACATCATAATCGTCATCATTATAGTCATCATAATCATCATCATGATCATCATCATAATCATCATCATAATCATCATCATAACCGTCATCGTAATCATCATCATAATCATCATCATAATCATCATCATAATCATCATCATAATCATCATCATAATCATCATCATAATCATCATCATAATCGTCTTCATTGTCATCGTCATAATCGTCATCATAATCATTATAATAGTCATCATAATCGTCATCATTATAGTCATCATAATCATCATCATGATCATCATCATAATCATCATCATAATCATCATCATGATCATCATCATAATCATCATCATAATCATCATCATAACCGTCATCGTAATCATCATCATAATCATCATCATAATCATCATCATAATCATCATCATAATCATCATCATAGTCATCATCATAATAGTCATCATAATCGTCATCATTATAGTCATCATAATCATCAGCATGATCATCATCATAATCATCATCAAAATCATCATCATAATCGTCATCATAATCGTCATCATTATAGTCATCATAATCATCAGCATGATCATCATCATAATCATCATCATAATCATCATCATGATCATCATCATAATCATCATCATAATCATCATCATAACCGTCATCGTAATCATCATCATAATCATCATCAAAATCATCATCATAATCGTCATCATAATCGTCATCATTATAGTCATCATAATCATCAGCATGATCATCATCATAATCATCATCATAATCATCATCAAGATCATCATCATAATCATCACCATAATCATCATCATAGTCATCATCATAATAGTCATCATAATCGTCATAATTATAGTCATCATACTCATCAGCATGATCATCATCATAATCATCATCAAAATCATCATCATAATCGTCATCATAATCATCATCATAATCATCATCATAATCATCATCATAACCGTCATCGTAATCATCATCAAAATGATCATCATAATCATCATCATAATCATCATCATAATCATCATCATAATCATCATCATAGTCATCATCATAATAGTCATCATAATCGTCATCATTATAGTCATCATAATCATCAGCATGATCATCATCATAATCATCATCAAAATCATCATCATAATCATGAGCATAATCATCATCATAATCGTCATCATAATCATCATCATAGTCATCATCATAATAGTCATCATAATCATCATCATAATCGTCATCATTATAGTCATCATAATCGTCATCATAATCGTCATCATAGTCATCATCATAGTCATCATCATAATAGTCATCATAATCGTCATCATTATAGTCATCATAATCATCAGCATGATGATCATCATAATCGTCATCATAATCGTCATCATAATCATCATCATAATCATCATCATAATCATCATCATAACCGTCATCGTAATCATCATCATAATCATCATCATAATCATCATCATAATCATCATCATAATCATTATCATAATCGTCATCATAATCATCATCATAATCATCATCATAATCATGAGCATAATCATCATCACAATCGTCATCATAATCATGATCATAATCATCATCAGAATCATCATCATAATCGTCATCATAATCATCATCATAATCATCATCATAATCATCATCATAATCATCATCATAATCATCATCATAATCATCGTTATAATTCATCATCATAATAATCATCATAATCATCATCATAACCGTCATCGTAATCATCATCAGAATCATCATCAGAATCATCATCATAATCGTCATCATAGTCATCATCATAATCATCATCATAATCATCATCATTATCATCATCATAATCATCATCAGAATCATCATCATAATCATGAGCATAATCATCATCATAATCATCATCATAATCATCATCATAATCATCATCATAATCATCATCAAAATCATCATCATAATCATGAGCATAATCATCATCATAATCGTCATCATAATCATCATCATAGTCATCATCATAATAGTCATCATAATCATCATCATAATCGTCATCATTATAGTCATCATAATCGTCATCATAATCATCATCATAGTCATCATCATAATAGTCATCATAATCGTCATCATTATAGTCATCATAATCATCAGCATGATGATCATCATAATCGTCATCATAATCGTCATCATAATCATCATCATAATCATCATCATAATCATCATCATAACCGTCATCGTAATCATCATCATAATCATCATCATAATCATCATCATAATCATCATCATAATCATCATCATAATCGTCATCATAATCATCATCATAATCATCATCATAATCATGAGCATAATCATCATCACAATCGTCATCATAATCATGATCATAATCATCATCAGAATCATCATCATAATCGTCATCATAATCATCATCATAATCATCATCATAATCATCATCATAATCATCATCATAATCATCATCATAATCATCGTTATAATTCATCATCATAATCATCATCATAATCATCATCATAACCGTCATCGTAATCATCATCAGAATCATCATCATAATCGTCATCATAATCATCATCATAATCATCATCATAATCATCATCATAATCATCATCATAATCATCATCAGAATCATCATCATAATCGTCATCATAATCATCATCATAGTCATCATCATAATAGTCATCATAATCATCATCATAATCGTCATCATTATAGTCATCATAATCGTCATCATAATCATCATCATAGTCATCATCATAATAGTCATCATAATCGTCATCATTATAGTCATCATAATCATCAGCATGATCATCATCATAATCATCATCAAAATCATCATCATAATCGTCATCATAATCATCATCATAATCATCATCATAATCATCATCATAATCATCATCATAATCATCGTTATAATTCATCATCATAATCATCATCATAATCATCATCATAACCGTCATCGTAATCATCATCAGAATCATCATCATAATCGTCATCATAATCAT
The DNA here is from genome assembly GCA_947623535.1 of Coelioxys conoideus. NCBI lineage: Eukaryota > Metazoa > Arthropoda > Insecta > Hymenoptera > Megachilidae > Coelioxys > Coelioxys conoideus. The sequence goes on from CANQJN010000008.1 coordinate 1,729,035, forward strand.
CATCATAATCATCATCATAATCATCATCGTAATCATCATCATAATCATCATCAGAATCATCATCATAATCGTCATCATAATCATCATCATAGTCATCATCATGATCATCATCATAATCATCATCATAATCATCATCATAATCATCGTTATAATTCATCATCATAATCATCATCATAATCATCATCATAACCGTCATCGTAATCATCATCAGAATCATCATCATAATCGTCATCATAATCATCATCATAATCATCATCATAATCATCATCATAATCATCATCATAATCATCATCAGAATCATCATCATAATCGTCATCATAATCATCATCATAGTCATCATCATAATAGTCATCATAATCATCATCATAATCGTCATCATTATAGTCATCATAATCGCCATCATAATCATCATCATAGTCATCATAATCGTCATCATCATAGTCATCATAATCATCAGCATCATCATCATCATAACCGTCATCGTAATCATCATCATAATCATCATCATAATCATCATCAGAATCATCATCATAATCATGAGCATAATCATCATTATAATCGTCATCATAATCATCATCATAGTCATCATCATAATAGTCATCATAATCGTCGTCATAATCGTCATCATTATAGTCATCATAATCGTCATCATAATCATCAGCATAGTCATCATCATAATAGTCATCATAATCGTCATCATTATAGTCATCATAATCATCATCATGATCATCATCATAATCATCATCAAAATCATCATCATAATCATCATCATAATCATCATCATAATCATCATCATAATCATCGTTATAATTCATCATCATAATCATCATCATAATCATCATCATAACCGTCATCGTAATCATCATCAGAATCATCATCATAATCGTCATCATAATCATCATCATAATCATCATCATAATCATCATCATAATCATCATCATAATCATCATCAGAATCATCATCATAATCATCATCATAAGCATCATCATAATCATCATCATAATCATCATCATAATCATCATCATAATCATCATCAAGATCATCATCATAATCATGAGCATAATCATCATCACAATCGTCATCAGAATCATCATCATAATCATCATCAGAATCATCATCATAATCGTCATCATAATCATCATCATAATCATCATCATAATCATCATCATAATCATCATCATAATCATCATCAGAATCATCATCATAATCGTCATCATAATCGTCATCATAATCATCATCATAATCGTCATCATTATAATCATCATAATCGTCATCATAATCATCATCATAGTCATCATCATAATAGTCATCATAATCGTCATCATTATAGTCATCATAATCGTCATCATAATCATCATCATAGTCATCATCATAATAGTCATCATAATCGTCATCATTATAGTCATCATAATCATCAGCATGATCATCATCATAATCATCATCAAAATCATCATCATAATCGTCATCATAATCGTCATCATAATCATCATCATAATCATCATCATAATCATCATCATAACCGTCATCGTAATCATCATCATAATCATCATCATAATCATCATCATAATCATCATCATAATCATCATCATAATCATCATCATAATCATCATCATAATCATCATCAAGATCATCATCATAATCATGAGCATAATCATCATCACAATCGTCATCATAATCATCATCATAATCATCATCAGAATCATCATCATAATCGTCATCATAATCATCATCATAATCATCATCATAATCATCATCATAATCATCATCATAATTATCGTTATAATTCATCATCATAATCATCATCATAATCATCATCATAACCGTCATCGTAATCATCATCAGAATCATCATCATAATCGTCATCATAATCATCATCATAATCATCATCATAATCATCATCATAATCATCATCATAATCATCATCAGAATCATCATCATAATCGTCATCATAATCATCATCAGAATCATTATCATAATCGTCATCATAATCATCATCATAATCATCATCATAATCATGAGCATAATCATCATCATAATCGTCATCATAATCATCATCATAATGATCATCATAATCATAATCAAAATCATCATCATAATCATGAGCATAATCATCATCATAATCTGTCATCATAATCATCATCATAGTCATCATCATAATAGTCATCATAATCGTCATCATTATAGTCATCATAATCGTCATCATAATCATCATTATAGTCATCATCATAATAGTCATCATAATCGTCATCGTAATCGTCATCATTACAGTCATCGTAATCGTCATCATAATCATCATCATAGTCATCATCATAATCATCATCATAATCATCATCATAATCATCATCATTATCATCATCAAGATCATCATCATAATGATGAGCATAATCATCATCATAATCATCATCATAGTCATCGTTATAATTCATCATCATAATCATCATCATAATCATCATCATAATCATCATCATAATCATCATCATAATCATCATCAGAATCATCATCATAATCATCAGCATAATCATCATGATAATCGTCATCATAATGATCATCATAGTCATCATCATAATAGTCATCATAATCGTCGTCATAACCGTCATCATAATAGTCATCATAATCGTCATCATTATAGTCATCATAATCATCATCATGATCATCATCATAATCATCATCATAATCATCATCATAATCATCATCATAATCATCATCATTATCATCATCAAAATCATCATCATCATCATCATCATAATCATCATCATAATCATCATCATAATCATCATCATGACCGTCACCGTAATCATCATCATAATCATCATCATAATCATCATCATAATCATCATCATAATCATCATCATAATCATCATCATAATCATCATCATAATCATGAGCATAATCATCATGATAATCGTCATCATAATCATCATCATAGTCATCATCATAATAGTCATCATAATCGTCGTCATAATCGTCATCATAATCATCGTTATAATTCATCATCATAATCATGAGCATAATCGTCTTCATGGTCATCATCATAATCGTCATCATAATCATCATAATAGTCATCATAATCGTCATCATTATAGTCATCATAATCAACATCATGATCATCATCATAATCATCATCATAATCATCATCATGATCATCATCATAATCATCATCATAATCATCATCATAACCGTCATCGTAATCATCATCATAATCATCATCATAATCATCATCATAATCATGAGCATAATCATCATCATAATCGTCATCATAATCATCATCATAATCATCATCATAACCGTCATCGTAATCATCATCATAATCATCATCAGAATCATCATCATAATCATGAGCATAATCATCATCATAATCATCATCATAATCATCATCATAATCATCATCATAATCATCATCAAAATCATCATCATAATCATGAGCATAATCATCATCATAATCGTCATCATAATCATCATCATAGTCATCATCATAATAGTCATCATAATCATCATCATAATCGTCATCATTATAGTCATCATAATCGTCATCATAATCATCATCATAGTCATCATCATAATCATCATCATAATCGTCATCATTATAGTCATCATAATCGTCTTCATAATCGTCATCATAGTCATCATCATAGTCATCATCATAATAGTCATCATAATCGTCATCATTATAGTCATCATAATCATCAGCATGATGATCATCATAATCGTCATAATAATCGTCATCATAATCATCATCATAATCATCATCATAATCATCATCATAACCGTCATCGTAATCATCATCATAATCATCATCATAATCATCATCATAATCATCATCATAATCATTATCATAATCGTCATCATAATCATCATCATAATCATCATCATAATCATCATCAAAATCATCATCATAATCATGAGCATAATCATCATCATAATCGTCATCATAATCATCATCATAGTCATCATCATAATAGTCATCATAATCATCATCATAATCGTCATCATTATAGTCATCATAATCGTCATCATAATCGTCATCATAGTCATCATCATAGTCATCATCATAATAGTCATCATAATCGTCATCATTATAGTCATCATAATCATCAGCATGATGATCATCATAATCGTCATCATAATCGTCATCATAATCATCATCATAATCATCATCATAATCATCATCATAACCGTCATCGTAATCATCATCATAATCATCATCATAATCATCATCATAATCATCATCATAATCATTATCATAATCGTCATCATAATCATCATCATAATCATCATCATAATCATGAGCATAATCATCATCACAATCGTCATCATAATCATGATCATAATCATCATCAGAATCATCATCATAATCGTCATCATAATCATCATCATAATCATCATCATAATCATCATCATAATCATCATCATAATCATCATCATAATCATCGTTATAATTCATCATCATAATAATCATCATAATCATCATCATAACCGTCATCGTAATCATCATCAGAATCATCATCAGAATCATCATCATAATCGTCATCATAATCATCATCATAATCATCATCATAATCATCATCATTATCATCATCATAATCATCATCAGAATCATCATCATAATCATGAGCATAATCATCATCATAATCATCATCATAATCATCATCATAATCATCATCATAATCATCATCAAAATCATCATCATAATCATGAGCATAATCATCATCATAATCGTCATCATAATCATCATCATAGTCATCATCATAATAGTCATCATAATCATCATCATAATCGTCATCATTATAGTCATCATAATCGTCATCATAATCATCATCATAGTCATCATCATAATAGTCATCATAATCGTCATCATTATAGTCATCATAATCATCAGCATGATGATCATCATAATCGTCATCATAATCGTCATCATAATCATCATCATAATCATCATCATAATCATCATCATAACCGTCATCGTAATCATCATCATAATCATCATCATAATCATCATCATAATCATCATCATAATCATCATCATAATCGTCATCATAATCATCATCATAATCATCATCATAATCATGAGCATAATCATCATCACAATCGTCATCATAATCATGATCATAATCATCATCAGAATCATCATCATAATCGTCATCATAATCATCATCATAATCATCATCATAATCATCATCATAATCATCATCATAATCATCATCATAATCATCGTTATAATTCATCATCATAATCATCATCATAATCATCATCATAACCGTCATCGTAATCATCATCAGAATCATCATCATAATCGTCATCATAATCATCATCATAATCATCATCATAATCATCATCATAATCATCATCATAATCATCATCAGAATCATCATCATAATCGTCATCATAATCATCATCATAGTCATCATCATAATAGTCATCATAATCATCATCATAATCGTCATCATTATAGTCATCATAATCGTCATCATAATCATCATCATAGTCATCATCATAATAGTCATCATAATCGTCATCATTATAGTCATCATAATCATCAGCATCATCATCATCTTAATCATCATCAAAATCATCATCATAATCGTCATCATAATCATCATCATAATCATCATCATAATCATCATCATGACCGTCACCGTAATCATCATCATAATCATCATCATAATCATCATCATAATCATCATCATAATCATCATCATAATCATCATCATAATCATCATCATAATCATGAGCATAATCATCATGATAATCGTCATCATAATCATCATCATAGTCATCATCATAATAGTCATCATAATCGTCGTCATAATCGTCATCATAATCATCGTTATAATTCATCATCATAATCATGAGCATAATCGTCTTCATGGTCATCATCATAATCGTCATCATAATCATCATAATAGTCATCATAATCGTCATCATTATAGTCATCATAATCAACATCATGATCATCATCATAATCATCATCATAATCATCATCATGATCATCATCATAATCATCATCATAATCATCATCATAACCGTCATCGTAATCATCATCATAATCATCATCATAATCATCATCATAATCATGAGCATAATCATCATCATAATCGTCATCATAATCATCATCATAATCATCATCATAACCGTCATCGTAATCATCATCATAATCATCATCAGAATCATCATCATAATCATGAGCATAATCATCATCATAATCATCATCATAATCATCATCATAATCATCATCATAATCATCATCAAAATCATCATCATAATCATGAGCATAATCATCATCATAATCGTCATCATAATCATCATCATAGTCATCATCATAATAGTCATCATAATCATCATCATAATCGTCATCATTATAGTCATCATAATCGTCATCATAATCATCATCATAGTCATCATCATAATCATCATCATAATCGTCATCATTATAGTCATCATAATCGTCTTCATAATCGTCATCATAGTCATCATCATAGTCATCATCATAATAGTCATCATAATCGTCATCATTATAGTCATCATAATCATCAGCATGATGATCATCATAATCGTCATAATAATCGTCATCATAATCATCATCATAATCATCATCATAATCATCATCATAACCGTCATCGTAATCATCATCATAATCATCATCATAATCATCATCATAATCATCATCATAATCATTATCATAATCGTCATCATAATCATCATCATAATCATCATCATAATCATCATCAAAATCATCATCATAATCATGAGCATAATCATCATCATAATCGTCATCATAATCATCATCATAGTCATCATCATAATAGTCATCATAATCATCATCATAATCGTCATCATTATAGTCATCATAATCGTCATCATAATCGTCATCATAGTCATCATCATAGTCATCATCATAATAGTCATCATAATCGTCATCATTATAGTCATCATAATCATCAGCATGATGATCATCATAATCGTCATCATAATCGTCATCATAATCATCATCATAATCATCATCATAATCATCATCATAACCGTCATCGTAATCATCATCATAATCATCATCATAATCATCATCATAATCATCATCATAATCATTATCATAATCGTCATCATAATCATCATCATAATCATCATCATAATCATGAGCATAATCATCATCACAATCGTCATCATAATCATGATCATAATCATCATCAGAATCATCATCATAATCGTCATCATAATCATCATCATAATCATCATCATAATCATCATCATAATCATCATCATAATCATCATCATAATCATCGTTATAATTCATCATCATAATAATCATCATAATCATCATCATAACCGTCATCGTAATCATCATCAGAATCATCATCAGAATCATCATCATAATCGTCATCATAATCATCATCATAATCATCATCATAATCATCATCATTATCATCATCATAATCATCATCAGAATCATCATCATAATCATGAGCATAATCATCATCATAATCATCATCATAATCATCATCATAATCATCATCATAATCATCATCAAAATCATCATCATAATCATGAGCATAATCATCATCATAATCGTCATCATAATCATCATCATAGTCATCATCATAATAGTCATCATAATCATCATCATAATCGTCATCATTATAGTCATCATAATCGTCATCATAATCATCATCATAGTCATCATCATAATAGTCATCATAATCGTCATCATTATAGTCATCATAATCATCAGCATGATGATCATCATAATCGTCATCATAATCGTCATCATAATCATCATCATAATCATCATCATAATCATCATCATAACCGTCATCGTAATCATCATCATAATCATCATCATAATCATCATCATAATCATCATCATAATCATCATCATAATCGTCATCATAATCATCATCATAATCATCATCATAATCATGAGCATAATCATCATCACAATCGTCATCATAATCATGATCATAATCATCATCAGAATCATCATCATAATCGTCATCATAATCATCATCATAATCATCATCATAATCATCATCATAATCATCATCATAATCATCATCATAATCATCGTTATAATTCATCATCATAATCATCATCATAATCATCATCATAACCGTCATCGTAATCATCATCAGAATCATCATCATAATCGTCATCATAATCATCATCATAATCATCATCATAATCATCATCATAATCATCATCATAATCATCATCAGAATCATCATCATAATCGTCATCATAATCATCATCATAGTCATCATCATAATAGTCATCATAATCATCATCATAATCGTCATCATTATAGTCATCATAATCGTCATCATAATCATCATCATAGTCATCATCATAATAGTCATCATAATCGTCATCATTATAGTCATCATAATCATCAGCATCATCATCATCTTAATCATCATCAAAATCATCATCATAATCGTCATCATAATCATCATCATAATCATCATCATAATCATCATCATAATCATCATCATAATCATCATCATAATCATCGTTATAATTCATCATCATAATCATCATCATAATCATCATCATAACCGTCATCGTAATCATCATCAGAATCATCATCATAATCGTCATCATAATCATCATCATAATCATCATCATAATCATCATCGTAATCATCATCATAATCATCATCAGAATCATCATCATAATCGTCATCATAATCATCATCATAGTCATCATCATGATCATCATCATAATCATCATCATAATCATCATCATAATCATCATCATAATCATCATCATAATCATCATCATAATCATCATCATAATCATCGTTATAATTCATCATCATAATCATCATCATAATCATCATCATAACCGTCATCGTAATCATCATCAGAATCATCATCATAATCGTCATCATAATCATCATCATAATCATCATCATAATCATCATCATAATCATCATCATAATCATCATCAGAATCATCATCATAATCGTCATCATAATCATCATCATAGTCATCATCATAATAGTCATCATAATCATCATCATAATCGTCATCATTATAGTCATCATAATCGCCATCATAATCATCATCATAGTCATCATAATCGTCATCATCATAGTCATCATAATCATCAGCATCATCATCATCATAACCGTCATCGTAATCATCATCATAATCATCATCATAATCATCATCAGAATCATCATCATAATCATGAGCATAATCATCATTATAATCGTCATCATAATCATCATCATAGTCATCATCATAATAGTCATCATAATCGTCGTCATAATCGTCATCATTATAGTCATCATAATCGTCATCATAATCATCAGCATAGTCATCATCATAATAGTCATCATAATCGTCATCATTATAGTCATCACAATCATCATCATGATCATCATCATAATCATCATCATAATCATCATCATAATCATCATCATAATCATCATCATAATCATCATCATAATCATCGTTATAATTCATCATCATAATCATCATCATAATCATCATCATAACCGTCATCGTAATCATCATCAGAATCATCATCATAATCGTCATCATAATCATCATCATAATCATCATCATAATCATCATCATAATCATCATCATAATCATCATCAGAATCATCATCATAATCATCATCATAATCATCATCATAATCATCATCATAATCATCATCATAATCATCATCATAATCATCATCAAGATCATCATCATAATCATGAGCATAATCATCATCACAATCGTCATCAGAATCATCATCATAATCATCATCAGAATCATCATCATAATCGTCATCATAATCATCATCATAATCATCATCATAATCATCATCATAATCATCATCATAATCATCATCAGAATCATCATCATAATCGTCATCATAATCGTCATCATAATCATCATCATAATCGTCATCATTATAATCATCATAATCGTCATCATAATCATCATCATAGTCATCATCATAATAGTCATCATAATCGTCATCATTATAGTCATCATAATCATCAGCATGATCATCATCATAATCATCATCAAAATTATCATCATAATCGTCATCATAATCATCATCATAATCATCATCATAATCATCATCATAATCATCATCATAACCGTCATCGTAATCATCATCATAATCATCATCATAATCATCATCATAATCATCATCATAATCATCATCATAATCATCATCATAATCATCATCATAATCATCATCATAATCATCATCATAATCATCATCAAGATCATCATCATAATCATGAGCATAATCATCATCACAATCGTCATCAGAATCATCATCATAATCATCATCAGAATCATCATCATAATCGTCATCATAATCATCATCATAATCATCATCATAGTCATCATCATAATCATCATCAGAATCATCATCATAATCATGAGCATAATCATCATGATAATCGTCATCATAATCATCATCATAGTCATCATCATAATAGTCATCATAATCGTCATCATTATAGTCATCATAATCGTCATCATAATCATCATCATAGTCATCATCATAATAGTCATCATAATCGTCATCATTATAGTCATCATAATCATCAGCATGATCATCATCATAATCATCATCAAAATCATCATCATAATCGTCATCATAATCGTCATCATAATCATCATCATAATCATCATCATAATCATCATCATAACCGTCATCGTAATCATCATCATAATCATCATCATAATCATCATCATAATCGTCATCATAATCATCATCATAATCATCATCATAATCATCATCATAATCATCATCATAATCATCATCAGAATCATCATCATAATCGTCATCATAATCATCATCATAGTCATCATCATAATAGTCATCATATTCATCATCATAATCGTCATCATTATAGTCATCATAATCGTCATCATAATCATCATCATAGTCATCATCATAATAGTCATCATAATCGTCATCATTATAGTCATCATAATCATCAGCATGATCATCAAAATCATCATCATAATCATGAGCATAATCATCATCATAATCGTCATCATAATCATCATCATAATCATCATCATAATCATAATCAAAATCATCATCATAATCATGAGCATAATCATCATCATAATCGTCATCATAATCATCATCATAGTCATCATCATAATAGTCATCATAATCGTCATCATTATAGTCATCATAATCGTCATCATAATCATCATTATAGTCATCATCATAATAGTCATCATAATCGTCATCGTAATCGTCATCATTACAGTCATCGTAATCGTCATCATAATCATCATCATAGTCATCATCATAATCATCATCATAATCATCATCATAATCATCATCATAATCATCATCATAATCATCATCATAATCATCATCATAACCGTCATCGTAATCATCATCATAATCATCATCATAATCATCATCATAATCATCATCATAATCATCATCATAATCATCATCATAATTATCATCATAATCATCATTATAATCATCATCAAAATCATCATCATAATCATGAGCATAATCATCATCATAATCGTCATCATAATCATCATCATAGTCATCATCATAATAGTCATCATAATCATCATCATAATCGTCATCATTATAGTCATCATAATCGTCATCATAATCATCATCATAGTCATCATCATAATAGTCATCATAATCGTCATCATTATAGTCATCATAATCATCAGCATGTTCATCATCATAATCATCATCAAAATCATCATCATAATCGTCATCGTAATCATCATCATAATCATCATCATAATCATCATCATAACCGTCATCGTAATCATCATCATAATCATCATCATAATCATCATCATAATCATCATCATAATCATCATCATAATCATCATCATAATCATCATCATAATCATCATCATAATCATCATCATAATCATCATCATAATCATCATCAAGATCATCATCATAAACATGAGCATAAGCATCATCACAATCGTCATCATAATCATCATCATAATCATCATCAGAATCATCATCATAATCGTCATCATAATCATCATCATAATCATCATCATAACCGTCATCGTAATCATCATCATAATCATCATCATAATCATCATCATAATCATCATCATAATCATCATCATAATCATCATCATTATCATCATCATAATCATCATCATAATCATCATCATAATCATCATCAAAATCATCATCATAATCATGAGCATAATCATCATCATAATCGTCATCATAATCATCATCATAATCATCATGATAATCATGAGCATAATCATCATCACAATCGTGATCATAATCATCATCATAATCATCATCAGAATGATCATCATAATCGTCATCATAATCATCATCATAATCATCATCATAATCATCATCATAATCATCATCAGAATCATCATCATAATCATGAGCATAATCATCATCATAATCGTCATCATAATCATCATCATAGTCATCATCATAATAGTCATCATAATCGTCGTCATAATCGTCATCATTATAGTCATCATAATCGTCATCATAATCATCAGCATAGTCATCATCATAATAGTCATCATAATCGTCATCATTATAGTCATCATAATCATCATCATGATCATCATCATAATCATCATCATAATCATCATCATATTCATCATCATAATCATCATCATAATCATCATCATTATCATCATCAAAATCATCATCATCATCATCATAATCATCATCATAATCATCATCATAATCATCATCATAATCATCATCATAATCATCATCATAACCGTCATCGTAATCATCATCATAATCATCATCATAATCATCATCATAATCATCATCATAATAGTCATCATAATCGTCATCGTAATCGTCATCATTAAAGTCATCGTAATCGTCATCATAATCATCATCATAGTCATCATCATAATCATCATCATAATCATCATCATAATCGTCATCATAATCATCATCATAATCATCATCATAATCATCATCATAATCATCATCATAATCATCATCATAATCATCGTTATAATTCATCATCATAATCATCATCATAATCATCATCATAACCGTCATCGTAATCATCATCAGAATCATCATCATAATCGTCATCATAATCATCATCGTAATCATCATCGTAATCATCATCATAATCATCATCATAATCATGATCATAATCATCATCAAAATCATCATCATAATCATCATCATAATCGTCATCATAATCATCATCATAATCATCATCATAACCGTCATCGTAATCATCATCAGAATCATCATCATAATCGTCATCATAATCATCATCATAATCATCATCATAATCATCATCATAATCATGATCATAATCATCATCATAATCATCATCATAATAGTCATCATAATCGTCATCATAATCGTCATCATAATCATCATCATAATAGTCATCATAATCGTCATCATAATCGTCATCATTATAGTCATCATAATCATCATCATGATCATCATCATAATCATCATCATAATGATCATCATGATCATCATCATAATCATCATCATAATCATCATCATAATCATCATCATAATCATCATCATAATCGTCTTCATGGTCATCATCATAATCGTCATCATAATCATCATAATAGTCATCATAATCGTCATCATTATAGTCATCATAATCATCATCATGATCATCATCATAATCATCATCATAATCATCATCATGATCATCATCATAATCATCATCACAATCATCAAGATAACCGTCATCGTAATCATCATCATAATCATCATCGAAATCATCATCATAATCATCATCATAATCATCATCATAATCGTCTTCATGGTCATCATCATAATCGTCATCATAATCATCATAATAGTCATCATAATCGTCATCATTATAGTCATCATAATCATCATCATGATCATCATCATAATCATCATCATAAGCATCATCATGATCATCATCATAATCGTCATCATAATCATCATCATAATCATCATCATAATCATCATAATCATCATCATAATCATCATCATAATCATCGTTATAATTCATCATCATAATCATCATCATAATCGTCATCATAATCATCATCATAATCATCATCATAATCATGAGCATAATCATCATCACAATCGTCATCATAATCATGATCATAATCATCATCAGAATCATCATCATAATCGTCATCATAATCATCATCATAATCATCATCATAATCATCATCATAATCATCATCATAATCATCGTTATAATTCATCATCATAATAATCATCATAATCATCATCATAACCGTCATCGTAATCATCATCAGAATCATCATCAGAATCATCATCATAATCGTCATCATAATCATCATCATAATCATCATCATAATCATCATCAGAATCATCATCATAATCATGAGCATAATCATCATCATAATCGTCATCATAATCATCATCATAGTCATCATCATAATAGTCATAATCATCATCATAATCGTCATCATTATAGTCATCATAATCGTCATCATAATCATCATCATAGTCATCATCATAATAGTCATCATAATCGTCATCATTATAGTCATCATAATCATCAGCATGATCATCATCATAATCATCATCAAAATCATCATCATAAGCGTCATCATAATCGTCATCATAATCATCATCATAATCATCATCATAATCGTCATCATTATAGTCATCATAATCGTCATCATAATCATCATCATAATCATCATTAGAATCAGCATCATAATCGTCATCATAATCATCATCATAGTCATCATCATAATAGTCATCATAATCATCATCATAATCGTCATCATTATAGTCATCATAATCGTCATCATAATCATCATCATAGTCATCATCATAATAGTCATCATTATAGTCATCATAATCATCAGCATGATCATCATCATAATCATCATCATAATCGTCATCATTATAGTCATCATAATCATCAGCATGATGATCATCATAATCGTCATCGTAATCGTCATCATAATCATCATCATAATCATCATCATAATCATCATCATAACCGTCATCGTAATCATCATCATAATCATCATCATAATCATCATAATAATCATCATCATAATCATCATCATAATCGTCATCATAATCATCATCATAATCATCATCGTAATCATGAGCATAATCATCATCACAATCGTCATCATAATCATGATCATAATCATCATCATAATTATCATCATAATCATCATTATAATCATCATCAAAATCATCATCATAATCATGAGCATAATCATCATCATAATCGTCATCATAATCATCATCATAGTCATCATCATAATAGTCATCATAATCATCATCATAATCGTCATCATTATAGTCATCATAATCGTCATCATAATCATCATCATAGTCATCATCATAATAGTCATCATAATCGTCATCATTATAGTCATCATAATCATCAGCATGTTCATCATCATAATCATCATCAAAATCATCATCATAATCGTCATCGTAATCATCATCATAATCATCATCATAATCATCATCATAACCGTCATCGTAATCATCATCATAATCATCATCATAATCATCATCATAATCATCATCATAATCATCATCATAATCATCATCATAATCATCATCATAATCATCATCATAATCATCATCATAATCATCATCATAATCATCATCAAGATCATCATCATAAACATGAGCATAAGCATCATCACAATCGTCATCATAATCATCATCATAATCATCATCAGAATCATCATCATAATCGTCATCATAATCATCATCATAATCATCATCATAACCGTCATCGTAATCATCATCATAATCATCATCATAATCATCATCATAATCATCATCATAATCATCATCATTATCATCATCATAATCATCATCATAATCATCATCATAATCATCATCAAAATCATCATCATAATCATGAGCATAATCATCATCATAATCGTCATCATAATCATCATCATAATCATCATGATAATCATGAGCATAATCATCATCACAATCGTGATCATAATCATCATCATAATCATCATCAGAATGATCATCATAATCGTCATCATAATCATCATCATAATCATCATCATAATCATCATCATAATCATCATCAGAATCATCATCATAATCATGAGCATAATCATCATCATAATCGTCATCATAATCATCATCATAGTCATCATCATAATAGTCATCATAATCGTCGTCATAATCGTCATCATTATAGTCATCATAATCGTCATCATAATCATCAGCATAGTCATCATCATAATAGTCATCATAATCGTCATCATTATAGTCATCATAATCATCATCATGATCATCATCATAATCATCATCATAATCATCATCATATTCATCATCATAATCATCATCATAATCATCATCATTATCATCATCAAAATCATCATCATCATCATCATAATCATCATCATAATCATCATCATAATCATCATCATAATCATCATCATAATCATCATCATAACCGTCATCGTAATCATCATCATAATCATCATCATAATCATCATCATAATCATCATCATAATAGTCATCATAATCGTCATCGTAATCGTCATCATTAAAGTCATCGTAATCGTCATCATAATCATCATCATAGTCATCATCATAATCATCATCATAATCATCATCATAATCGTCATCATAATCATCATCATAATCATCATCATAATCATCATCATAATCATCATCATAATCATCATCATAATCATCGTTATAATTCATCATCATAATCATCATCATAATCATCATCATAACCGTCATCGTAATCATCATCAGAATCATCATCATAATCGTCATCATAATCATCATCGTAATCATCATCGTAATCATCATCATAATCATCATCATAATCATGATCATAATCATCATCAAAATCATCATCATAATCATCATCATAATCGTCATCATAATCATCATCATAATCATCATCATAACCGTCATCGTAATCATCATCAGAATCATCATCATAATCGTCATCATAATCATCATCATAATCATCATCATAATCATCATCATAATCATCATCATAATCATCATCATAATCATCATCATAATCATGAGCATAATCATCATCATAATCGTCATCATAATCATCATCATAATAGTCATCATAATCGTCATCATAATCGTCATCATTATAGTCATCATAATCATCATCATGATCATCATCATAATCATCATCATAATGATCATCATGATCATCATCATAATCATCATCATAATCATCATCATAATCATCATCATAATCATCATCATAATCGTCTTCATGGTCATCATCATAATCGTCATCATAATCATCATAATAGTCATCATAATCGTCATCATTATAGTCATCATAATCATCATCATGATCATCATCATAATCATCATCATAATCATCATCATGATCATCATCATAATCATCATCATAATCATCAAGATAACCGTCATCGTAATCATCATCATAATCATCATCATAATCATCATCATAATCATCATCATAATCATCATCATAATCATCATCATAATCGTCTTCATGGTCATCATCATAATCGTCATCATAATCATCATAATAGTCATCATAATCGTCATCATTATAGTCATCATAATCATCATCATGATCATCATCATAATCATCATCATAATCATCATCATGATCATCATCATAATCATCATCATAATCATCAAGATAACCGTCATCGTAATCATCATCATAATCATCATCATAATCATCATCATAATCATCATCATAATCATCATCAAAATCATCATCATAATCATGAGCATAATCATCATCATAATCGTCATCATAATCATCATCATAGTCATCATCATAATAGTCATCATAATCATCATCATAATCGTCATCATTATAGTCATCATAATCGTCATCATAATCGTCATCATAGTCATCATCATAGTCATCATCATAATAGTCATCATAATCGTCATCATTATAGTCATCATAATCATCAGCATGATGATCATCATAATCGTCATCATAATCGTCATCATAATCATCATCATAATCATCATCATAATGATCATCATAACCGTCATCGTAATCATCATCATAATCATCATCATAATCATCATCATAATCATCATCATAATCATCATCATAATCGTCATCATAATCATCATCATAATCATCATCATAATCATGAGCATAATCATCATCACAATCGTCATCATAATCATGATCATAATCATCATCAGAATCATCATCATAATCGTCATCATAATCATCATCATAATCATCATCATAATCATCATCATAATCATCATCATAATCATCGTTATAATTCATCATCATAATAATCATCATAATCATCTTCATAACCGTCATCGTAATCATCATCAGAATCATCATCAGAATCATCATCATAATCGTCATCATAATCATCATCATAATCATCATCATAATCATCATCAGAATCATCATCATAATCATGAGCATAATCATCATCATAATCGTCATCATAATCATCATCATAGTCATCATCATAATAGTCATAATCATCATCATAATCGTCATCATTATAGTCATCATAATCGTCATCATAATCATCATCATAGTCATCATCATAATAGTCATCATAATCGTCATCATTATAGTCATCATAATCATCAGCATGATCATCATCATAATCATCATCAAAATCATCATCATAAGCGTCATCATAATCGTCATCATAATCATCATCATAATCATCATCATAATCGTCATCATTATAGTCATCATAATCGTCATCATAATCATCATCATAATCATCATTAGAATCAGCATCATAATCGTCATCATAATCATCATCATAGTCATCATCATAATAGTCATCATAATCATCATCATAATCGTCATCATTATAGTCATCATAATCGTCATCATAATCATCATCATAGTCATCATCATAATAGTCATCATTATAGTCATCATAATCATCAGCATGATCATCATCATAATCATCATCATAATCGTCATCATTATAGTCATCATAATCATCAGCATGATGATCATCATAATCGTCATCATAATCGTCATCATAATCATCATCATAATCATCATCATAATCATCATCATAACCGTCATCGTAATCATCATCATAATCATCATCATAATCATCATAATAATCATCATCATAATCATCATCATAATCGTCATCATAATCATCATCATAATCATCATCATAATCATGAGCATAATCATCATCACAATCGTCATCATAATCATGATCATAATCATCATCAGAATCATCATCATAATCGTCATCATAATCATCATCATAATCATCATCATAATCATCATCATAATCATCATCATAATCATCATCATAATCATCGTTATAATTCATCATCATAATAATCATCATAGTCATCATCATAACCGTCATCGTAATCATCATCAGAATCATCATCAGAA
Source organism: Coelioxys conoideus (assembly GCA_947623535.1). Lineage (NCBI taxonomy): Eukaryota > Metazoa > Arthropoda > Insecta > Hymenoptera > Megachilidae > Coelioxys > Coelioxys conoideus. The sequence goes on from CANQJN010000008.1 coordinate 1,748,377, forward strand.
TCATCATCATAATCGTCATCATAATCATCATCATAATCATCATCATAATCATCATCATAATCATCATCATAATCATCATCAGAATCATCATCATAATCATGAGCATAATCATCATCATAATCATCATCATAATCATCATCATAATCATCATCATAATCATCATCAAAATCATCATCATAATCATGAGCATAATCATCATCATAATCGTCATCATAATCATCATCATAGTCATCATCATAATAGTCATAATCATCATCATAATCGTCATCATTATAGTCATCATAATCGTCATCATAATCATCATCATAGTCATCATCATAATAGTCATCATAATCGTCATCATTATAGTCATCATAATCATCAGCATGATCATCATCATAATCATCATCAAAATCATCATCATAAGCGTCATCATAATCGTCATCATAATCGTCATCATTATAGTCATCATAATCATCATCATGATCATCATCATAATCATCATCATAATCATCATCATAATCATCGTTATAATTCATCATCATAATCATCATCATAATCATCATCATAACCGTCATCGTAATCATCATCAGAATCATCATCATAATCGTCATCATAATCATCATCATAATCATCATCATAATCATCATCATAATCATCATCATAATCATCATCATAATCATGAGCATAATCATCATCATAATCGTCATCATAATCATCATCATAATAGTCATCATAATCGTCATCATAATCGTCATCATAATCATCATCATAATCATCATCATAATCATCATCATAATCATCATCATAATCATGAGCATAATCATCATCATAATCGTCATCATAATCATCATCATAGTCATCATCATAATAGTCATCATAATCATCATCATAATCGTCATCATTATAGTCATCATAATCGTCATCATAATAGTCATCATAATCATCATCATAATCGTCATCATTATAGTCATCATAATCGTCATCATAATAGTCATCATAATCGTCATCATAATCGTCATCATAGTCATCATCATAATCATCATCATGATCATCATCATAATCATCATCATAATCATCATCATAACCGTCATCGTAATCATCATCATAATCATCATCAGAATCATCATCATAATCGTCATCATAATCATCATCATAATCATCATCATAATCATCATCATAATCATCATCATAATCATCATCATAATCATCATCATAATCATCGTTATAATTCATCATCATAATAATCATCATAATCATCATCATAACCGTCATCGTAATCATCATCAGAATCATCATCAGAATCATCATCATAATCGTCATCATAATCATCATCATAATCATCATCATAATCATCATCATAATCATCATCATAATCATCATCAGAATCATCATCATAATCATGAGCATAATCATCATCATAATCATCATCATAATCATCATCATAATCATCATCATAATCATCATCAAAATCATCATCATAATCATGAGCATAATCATCATCATAATCGTCATCATAATCATCATCATAGTCATGATCATAATAGTCATCATAATCATCATCATAATCGTCATCATTATAGTCATCATAATCGTCATCATAATCATCATCATAGTCATCATCATAATAGTCATCATAATCATCATCATAATCGTCATCATTATAGTCATCATAATCGTCATCATAATCGTCATCATAGTCATCATCATAGTCATCATCATAATAGTCATCATAATCGTCATCATTATAGTCATCATAATCATCAGCATGATGATCATCATAATCATCATCATAATCATCATCATAACCGTCATCGTAATCATCATCATAATCATCATCAGAATCATCATCATAATCGTCATCATAATCATCATCATAATCATCATCATAATCATCATCATAATCATCATCATAATCATCATCATAATCATCGTTATAATTCATCATCATAATAATCATCATAATCATCATCATAACCGTCATCGTAATCATCATCAGAATCATCATCAGAATCATCATCATAATCGTCTTCATGGTCATCATCATAATCGTCATCATAATCATCATAATAGTCATCATAATCGTCATCATGATCATTATCATAATCATCATCATAATCATCATCATGATCATCATCATAATCATCATCATAATCATCGTCATAACCGTCATCGTAATCATCATCATAATCATCATCATAATCATCATCATAATCATCATCATAATCATCATCATAACCGTCATCGTAATCATCATCTTAATCATCATCATAATCATCATCATAATCATCATCATAATAGTCATCATAATCGTCATCATAATCATCATCATAATCATCATCATAATCATCATCATAATCATCATCAAAAACATCATCATAATCATCATCATAGTCATCATCATAATAGTCATCATAATCATCATCATAATCGTCATCATTATAGTCATCATAATCGTCATCATAATCATCATCATGATCATCATCATAATCATCATCAAAATCATCATCATGATCATCATCATAATCATCATCATAATCATCATCATAATCATCATCAAAATCATCATCATAATCATGAGCATAATCATCATCATAATCGTCATCATAATCATCATCATAATGATCATCATAATCATAATCAAAATCATCATCATAATCATGAGCATAATCATCATCATAATCGTCATCATAATCATCATCATAGTCATCATCATAATAGTCATCATAATCGTCATCATTATAGTCATCATAATCGTCATCATAATCATCATTATAGTCATCATCATAATAGTCATCATAATCGTCATCGTAATCGTCATCATTACAGTCATCGTAATCGTCATCATAATCATCATCATAGTCATCATCATAATCATCATCATAATCATCATCATAATCATCATCATTATCATCATCAAGATCATCATCATAATGATGAGCATAATCATCATCATAATCATCATCATAGTCATCGTTATAATTCATGATCATAATCATCATCATAATCATCATCATAATCATCATCATAATCATCATCATAATCATCATCAGAATCATCATCATAATCATGAGCATAATCATCATGATAATCGTCATCATAATGATCATCATAGTCATCATCATAATAGTCATCATAATCGTCGTCATAACCGTCATCATAATAGTCATCATAATCGTCATCATTATAGTCATCATAATCATCATCATGATCATCATCATAATCATCATCATAATCATCATCATAATCATCATCATAATCATCATCATTATCATCATCAGAATCATCATCATCATCATCATCATAATCATCATCATAATCATCATCATAATCATCATCATGACCGTCACCGTAATCATCATCATAATCATCATCATAATCATCATCATAATCATCATCATAATCATCATCATAATCATCATCATAATCATCATCATAATCATCATCATAATCATGAGCATAATCATCATGATAATCGTCATCATAATCATCATCATAGTCATCATCATAATAGTCATCATAATCGTCGTCATAATCGTCATCATAATCATCGTTATAATTCATCATCATAATCATGAGCATAATCGTCTTCATGGTCATCATCATAATCGTCATCATAATCATCATAATAGTCATCATAATCGTCATCATTATAGTCATCATAATCATCATCATGATCATCATCATAATCATCATCATAATCATCATCATAACCGTCATCGTAATCATCATCATAATCATCATCATAATCATCATCATAATCATGAGCATAATCATCATCATAATCGTCATCATAATCATCATCATAATCATCATCATAACCGTCATCGTAATCATCATCATAATCATCATCAGAATCATCATCATAATCATGAGCATAATCATCATCATAATCATCATCATAATCATCATCATAATCATCATCATAATCATCATCAAAATCATCATCATAATCATGAGCATAATCATCATCATAATCGTCATCATAATCATCATCATAGTCATCATCATAATAGTCATCATAATCATCATCATAATCGTCATCATTATAGTCATCATAATCGTCATCATTATAGTCATCATAATCATCATCATGATCATCATCATAATCATCATCATAATCATCATCATAATCATCATCATAATCGTCATCATTATAGTCATCATAATCGTCTTCATAATCGTCATCATAGTCATCATCATAGTCATCATCATAATAGTCATCATAATCGTCATCATTATAGTCATCATAATCATCAGCATGATGATCATCATAATCGTCATAATAATCGTCATCATAATCATCATCATAATCATCATCATAATCATCATCATAACCGTCATCGTAATCATCATCATAATCATCATCATAATCATCATCATAATCATCATCATAATCATCATCATAATCATCATCATAATCATCATCATAATCATCATCATAACCGTCATCGTAATCATCATCATAATCATCATCATAATGATCATCATGATCATCATCATAATCATCATCATAATCATCATCATAATCATCATCATAATCATCATCATAATCGTCTTCATGGTCATCATCATAATCGTCATCATAATCATCATCGTAATCATCATCGTAATCATCATCATAATCATCATCATAATCATGATCATAATCATCATCAAAATCATCATCATAATCATCATCATAATCGTCATCATAATCATCATCATAATCATCATCATAACCGTCATCGTAATCATCATCAGAATCATCATCATAATCGTCATCATAATCATCATCATAATCATCATCATAATCATCATCATAATCATCATCATAATCATCATCATAATCATCATCATAATCATGAGCATAATCATCATCATAATCGTCATCATAATCATCATCATAATAGTCATCATAATCGTCATCATAATCGTCATCATTATAGTCATCATAATCATCATCATGATCATCATCATAATCATCATCATAATGATCATCATGATCATCATCATAATCATCATCATAATCATCATCATAATCATCATCATAATCATCATCATAATCGTCTTCATGGTCATCATCATAATCGTCATCATAATCATCATAATAGTCATCATAATCGTCATCATTATAGTCATCATAATCATCATCATGATCATCATCATAATCATCATCATAATCATCATCATGATCATCATCATAATCATCATCACAATCATCAAGATAACCGTCATCGTAATCATCATCATAATCATCATCGAAATCATCATCATAATCATCATCATAATCATCATCATAATCGTCTTCATGGTCATCATCATAATCGTCATCATAATCATCATAATAGTCATCATAATCGTCATCATTATAGTCATCATAATCATCATCATGATCATCATCATAATCATCATCATAAGCATCATCATGATCATCATCATAATCGTCATCATAATCATCATCATAATCATCATCATAATCATCATAATCATCATCATAATCATCATCATAATCATCGTTATAATTCATCATCATAATCATCATCATAATCGTCATCATAATCATCATCATAATCATCATCATAATCATGAGCATAATCATCATCACAATCGTCATCATAATCATGATCATAATCATCATCAGAATCATCATCATAATCGTCATCATAATCATCATCATAATCATCATCATAATCATCATCATAATCATCATCATAATCATCGTTATAATTCATCATCATAATAATCATCATAATCATCATCATAACCGTCATCGTAATCATCATCAGAATCATCATCAGAATCATCATCATAATCGTCATCATAATCATCATCATAATCATCATCATAATCATCATCAGAATCATCATCATAATCATGAGCATAATCATCATCATAATCGTCATCATAATCATCATCATAGTCATCATCATAATAGTCATAATCATCATCATAATCGTCATCATTATAGTCATCATAATCGTCATCATAATCATCATCATAGTCATCATCATAATAGTCATCATAATCGTCATCATTATAGTCATCATAATCATCAGCATGATCATCATCATAATCATCATCAAAATCATCATCATAAGCGTCATCATAATCGTCATCATAATCATCATCATAATCATCATCATAATCGTCATCATTATAGTCATCATAATCGTCATCATAATCATCATCATAATCATCATTAGAATCAGCATCATAATCGTCATCATAATCATCATCATAGTCATCATCATAATAGTCATCATAATCATCATCATAATCGTCATCATTATAGTCATCATAATCGTCATCATAATCATCATCATAGTCATCATCATAATAGTCATCATTATAGTCATCATAATCATCAGCATGATCATCATCATAATCATCATCATAATCGTCATCATTATAGTCATCATAATCATCAGCATGATGATCATCATAATCGTCATCGTAATCGTCATCATAATCATCATCATAATCATCATCATAATCATCATCATAACCGTCATCGTAATCATCATCATAATCATCATCATAATCATCATAATAATCATCATCATAATCATCATCATAATCGTCATCATAATCATCATCATAATCATCATCGTAATCATGAGCATAATCATCATCACAATCGTCATCATAATCATGATCATAATCATCATCATAATTATCATCATAATCATCATTATAATCATCATCAAAATCATCATCATAATCATGAGCATAATCATCATCATAATCGTCATCATAATCATCATCATAGTCATCATCATAATAGTCATCATAATCATCATCATAATCGTCATCATTATAGTCATCATAATCGTCATCATAATCATCATCATAGTCATCATCATAATAGTCATCATAATCGTCATCATTATAGTCATCATAATCATCAGCATGTTCATCATCATAATCATCATCAAAATCATCATCATAATCGTCATCGTAATCATCATCATAATCATCATCATAATCATCATCATAACCGTCATCGTAATCATCATCATAATCATCATCATAATCATCATCATAATCATCATCATAATCATCATCATAATCATCATCATAATCATCATCATAATCATCATCATAATCATCATCATAATCATCATCATAATCATCATCATAATCATCATCAAGATCATCATCATAAACATGAGCATAAGCATCATCACAATCGTCATCATAATCATCATCATAATCATCATCAGAATCATCATCATAATCGTCATCATAATCATCATCATAATCATCATCATAACCGTCATCGTAATCATCATCATAATCATCATCATAATCATCATCATAATCATCATCATAATCATCATCATTATCATCATCATAATCATCATCATAATCATCATCATAATCATCATCAAAATCATCATCATAATCATGAGCATAATCATCATCATAATCGTCATCATAATCATCATCATAATCATCATGATAATCATGAGCATAATCATCATCACAATCGTGATCATAATCATCATCATAATCATCATCAGAATGATCATCATAATCGTCATCATAATCATCATCATAATCATCATCATAATCATCATCATAATCATCATCAGAATCATCATCATAATCATGAGCATAATCATCATCATAATCGTCATCATAATCATCATCATAGTCATCATCATAATAGTCATCATAATCGTCGTCATAATCGTCATCATTATAGTCATCATAATCGTCATCATAATCATCAGCATAGTCATCATCATAATAGTCATCATAATCGTCATCATTATAGTCATCATAATCATCATCATGATCATCATCATAATCATCATCATAATCATCATCATATTCATCATCATAATCATCATCATAATCATCATCATTATCATCATCAAAATCATCATCATCATCATCATAATCATCATCATAATCATCATCATAATCATCATCATAATCATCATCATAATCATCATCATAACCGTCATCGTAATCATCATCATAATCATCATCATAATCATCATCATAATCATCATCATAATAGTCATCATAATCGTCATCGTAATCGTCATCATTAAAGTCATCGTAATCGTCATCATAATCATCATCATAGTCATCATCATAATCATCATCATAATCATCATCATAATCGTCATCATAATCATCATCATAATCATCATCATAATCATCATCATAATCATCATCATAATCATCATCATAATCATCGTTATAATTCATCATCATAATCATCATCATAATCATCATCATAACCGTCATCGTAATCATCATCAGAATCATCATCATAATCGTCATCATAATCATCATCGTAATCATCATCGTAATCATCATCATAATCATCATCATAATCATGATCATAATCATCATCAAAATCATCATCATAATCATCATCATAATCGTCATCATAATCATCATCATAATCATCATCATAACCGTCATCGTAATCATCATCAGAATCATCATCATAATCGTCATCATAATCATCATCATAATCATCATCATAATCATCATCATAATCATCATCATAATCATCATCATAATCATCATCATAATCATGAGCATAATCATCATCATAATCGTCATCATAATCATCATCATAATAGTCATCATAATCGTCATCATAATCGTCATCATTATAGTCATCATAATCATCATCATGATCATCATCATAATCATCATCATAATGATCATCATGATCATCATCATAATCATCATCATAATCATCATCATAATCATCATCATAATCATCATCATAATCGTCTTCATGGTCATCATCATAATCGTCATCATAATCATCATAATAGTCATCATAATCGTCATCATTATAGTCATCATAATCATCATCATGATCATCATCATAATCATCATCATAATCATCATCATGATCATCATCATAATCATCATCATAATCATCAAGATAACCGTCATCGTAATCATCATCATAATCATCATCATAATCATCATCATAATCATCATCATAATCATCATCATAATCATCATCATAATCGTCTTCATGGTCATCATCATAATCGTCATCATAATCATCATAATAGTCATCATAATCGTCATCATTATAGTCATCATAATCATCATCATGATCATCATCATAATCATCATCATAATCATCATCATGATCATCATCATAATCATCATCATAATCATCAAGATAACCGTCATCGTAATCATCATCATAATCATCATCATAATCATCATCATAATCATCATCATAATCATCATCAAAATCATCATCATAATCATGAGCATAATCATCATCATAATCGTCATCATAATCATCATCATAGTCATCATCATAATAGTCATCATAATCATCATCATAATCGTCATCATTATAGTCATCATAATCGTCATCATAATCGTCATCATAGTCATCATCATAGTCATCATCATAATAGTCATCATAATCGTCATCATTATAGTCATCATAATCATCAGCATGATGATCATCATAATCGTCATCATAATCGTCATCATAATCATCATCATAATCATCATCATAATCATCATCATAACCGTCATCGTAATCATCATCATAATCATCATCATAATCATCATCATAATCATCATCATAATCATCATCATAATCGTCATCATAATCATCATCATAATCATCATCATAATCATGAGCATAATCATCATCACAATCGTCATCATAATCATGATCATAATCATCATCAGAATCATCATCATAATCGTCATCATAATCATCATCATAATCATCATCATAATCATCATCATAATCATCATCATAATCATCGTTATAATTCATCATCATAATAATCATCATAATCATCTTCATAACCGTCATCGTAATCATCATCAGAATCATCATCAGAATCATCATCATAATCGTCATCATAATCATCATCATAATCATCATCATAATCATCATCAGAATCATCATCATAATCATGAGCATAATCATCATCATAATCGTCATCATAATCATCATCATAGTCATCATCATAATAGTCATAATCATCATCATAATCGTCATCATTATAGTCATCATAATCGTCATCATAATCATCATCATAGTCATCATCATAATAGTCATCATAATCGTCATCATTATAGTCATCATAATCATCAGCATGATCATCATCATAATCATCATCAAAATCATCATCATAAGCGTCATCATAATCGTCATCATAATCATCATCATAATCATCATCATAATCGTCATCATTATAGTCATCATAATCGTCATCATAATCATCATCATAATCATCATTAGAATCAGCATCATAATCGTCATCATAATCATCATCATAGTCATCATCATAATAGTCATCATAATCATCATCATAATCGTCATCATTATAGTCATCATAATCGTCATCATAATCATCATCATAGTCATCATCATAATAGTCATCATTATAGTCATCATAATCATCAGCATGATCATCATCATAATCATCATCATAATCGTCATCATTATAGTCATCATAATCATCAGCATGATGATCATCATAATCGTCATCATAATCGTCATCATAATCATCATCATAATCATCATCATAATCATCATCATAACCGTCATCGTAATCATCATCATAATCATCATCATAATCATCATAATAATCATCATCATAATCATCATCATAATCGTCATCATAATCATCATCATAATCATCATCATAATCATGAGCATAATCATCATCACAATCGTCATCATAATCATGATCATAATCATCATCAGAATCATCATCATAATCGTCATCATAATCATCATCATAATCATCATCATAATCATCATCATAATCATCATCATAATCATCATCATAATCATCGTTATAATTCATCATCATAATAATCATCATAATCATCATCATAACCGTCATCGTAATCATCATCAGAATCATCATCAGAATCATCATCATAATCGTCATCATAATCATCATCATAATCATCATCATAATCATCATCATAATCATCATCATAATCATCATCAGAATCATCATCATAATCATGAGCATAATCATCATCATAATCATCATCATAATCATCATCATAATCATCATCATAATCATCATCAAAATCATCATCATAATCATGAGCATAATCATCATCATAATCGTCATCATAATCATCATCATAGTCATCATCATAATAGTCATAATCATCATCATAATCGTCATCATTATAGTCATCATAATCGTCATCATAATCATCATCATAGTCATCATCATAATAGTCATCATAATCGTCATCATTATAGTCATCATAATCATCAGCATGATCATCATCATAATCATCATCAAAATCATCATCATAAGCGTCATCATAATCGTCATCATAATCGTCATCATTATAGTCATCATAATCATCATCATGATCATCATCATAATCATCATCATAATCATCATCATAATCATCGTTATAATTCATCATCATAATCATCATCATAATCATCATCATAACCGTCATCGTAATCATCATCAGAATCATCATCATAATCGTCATCATAATCATCATCATAATCATCATCATAATCATCATCATAATCATCATCATAATCATCATCATAATCATGAGCATAATCATCATCATAATCGTCATCATAATCATCATCATAATAGTCATCATAATCGTCATCATAATCGTCATCATAATCATCATCATAATCATCATCATAATCATCATCATAATCATCATCATAATCATGAGCATAATCATCATCATAATCGTCATCATAATCATCATCATAGTCATCATCATAATAGTCATCATAATCATCATCATAATCGTCATCATTATAGTCATCATAATCGTCATCATAATAGTCATCATAATCATCATCATAATCGTCATCATTATAGTCATCATAATCGTCATCATAATAGTCATCATAATCGTCATCATAATCGTCATCATAGTCATCATCATAATCATCATCATGATCATCATCATAATCATCATCATAATCATCATCATAACCGTCATCGTAATCATCATCATAATCATCATCAGAATCATCATCATAATCGTCATCATAATCATCATCATAATCATCATCATAATCATCATCATAATCATCATCATAATCATCATCATAATCATCATCATAATCATCGTTATAATTCATCATCATAATAATCATCATAATCATCATCATAACCGTCATCGTAATCATCATCAGAATCATCATCAGAATCATCATCATAATCGTCATCATAATCATCATCATAATCATCATCATAATCATCATCATAATCATCATCATAATCATCATCAGAATCATCATCATAATCATGAGCATAATCATCATCATAATCATCATCATAATCATCATCATAATCATCATCATAATCATCATCAAAATCATCATCATAATCATGAGCATAATCATCATCATAATCGTCATCATAATCATCATCATAGTCATGATCATAATAGTCATCATAATCATCATCATAATCGTCATCATTATAGTCATCATAATCGTCATCATAATCATCATCATAGTCATCATCATAATAGTCATCATAATCATCATCATAATCGTCATCATTATAGTCATCATAATCGTCATCATAATCGTCATCATAGTCATCATCATAGTCATCATCATAATAGTCATCATAATCGTCATCATTATAGTCATCATAATCATCAGCATGATGATCATCATAATCATCATCATAATCATCATCATAACCGTCATCGTAATCATCATCATAATCATCATCAGAATCATCATCATAATCGTCATCATAATCATCATCATAATCATCATCATAATCATCATCATAATCATCATCATAATCATCATCATAATCATCGTTATAATTCATCATCATAATAATCATCATAATCATCATCATAACCGTCATCGTAATCATCATCAGAATCATCATCAGAATCATCATCATAATCGTCTTCATGGTCATCATCATAATCGTCATCATAATCATCATAATAGTCATCATAATCGTCATCATGATCATTATCATAATCATCATCATAATCATCATCATGATCATCATCATAATCATCATCATAATCATCGTCATAACCGTCATCGTAATCATCATCATAATCATCATCATAATCATCATCATAATCATCATCATAATCATCATCATAACCGTCATCGTAATCATCATCTTAATCATCATCATAATCATCATCATAATCATCATCATAATAGTCATCATAATCGTCATCATAATCATCATCATAATCATCATCATAATCATCATCATAATCATCATCAAAAACATCATCATAATCATCATCATAGTCATCATCATAATAGTCATCATAATCATCATCATAATCGTCATCATTATAGTCATCATAATCGTCATCATAATCATCATCATGATCATCATCATAATCATCATCAAAATCATCATCATGATCATCATCATAATCATCATCATAATCATCATCATAATCATCATCAAAATCATCATCATAATCATGAGCATAATCATCATCATAATCGTCATCATAATCATCATCATAATGATCATCATAATCATAATCAAAATCATCATCATAATCATGAGCATAATCATCATCATAATCGTCATCATAATCATCATCATAGTCATCATCATAATAGTCATCATAATCGTCATCATTATAGTCATCATAATCGTCATCATAATCATCATTATAGTCATCATCATAATAGTCATCATAATCGTCATCGTAATCGTCATCATTACAGTCATCGTAATCGTCATCATAATCATCATCATAGTCATCATCATAATCATCATCATAATCATCATCATAATCATCATCATTATCATCATCAAGATCATCATCATAATGATGAGCATAATCATCATCATAATCATCATCATAGTCATCGTTATAATTCATGATCATAATCATCATCATAATCATCATCATAATCATCATCATAATCATCATCATAATCATCATCAGAATCATCATCATAATCATGAGCATAATCATCATGATAATCGTCATCATAATGATCATCATAGTCATCATCATAATAGTCATCATAATCGTCGTCATAACCGTCATCATAATAGTCATCATAATCGTCATCATTATAGTCATCATAATCATCATCATGATCATCATCATAATCATCATCATAATCATCATCATAATCATCATCATAATCATCATCATTATCATCATCAGAATCATCATCATCATCATCATCATAATCATCATCATAATCATCATCATAATCATCATCATGACCGTCACCGTAATCATCATCATAATCATCATCATAATCATCATCATAATCATCATCATAATCATCATCATAATCATCATCATAATCATCATCATAATCATGAGCATAATCATCATGATAATCGTCATCATAATCATCATCATAGTCATCATCATAATAGTCATCATAATCGTCGTCATAATCGTCATCATAATCATCGTTATAATTCATCATCATAATCATGAGCATAATCGTCTTCATGGTCATCATCATAATCGTCATCATAATCATCATAATAGTCATCATAATCGTCATCATTATAGTCATCATAATCATCATCATGATCATCATCATAATCATCATCATAATCATCATCATAACCGTCATCGTAATCATCATCATAATCATCATCATAATCATCATCATAATCATGAGCATAATCATCATCATAATCGTCATCATAATCATCATCATAATCATCATCATAACCGTCATCGTAATCATCATCATAATCATCATCAGAATCATCATCATAATCATGAGCATAATCATCATCATAATCATCATCATAATCATCATCATAATCATCATCATAATCATCATCAAAATCATCATCATAATCATGAGCATAATCATCATCATAATCGTCATCATAATCATCATCATAGTCATCATCATAATAGTCATCATAATCATCATCATAATCGTCATCATTATAGTCATCATAATCGTCATCATTATAGTCATCATAATCATCATCATGATCATCATCATAATCATCATCATAATCATCATCATAATCATCATCATAATCGTCATCATTATAGTCATCATAATCGTCTTCATAATCGTCATCATAGTCATCATCATAGTCATCATCATAATAGTCATCATAATCGTCATCATTATAGTCATCATAATCATCAGCATGATGATCATCATAATCGTCATAATAATCGTCATCATAATCATCATCATAATCATCATCATAATCATCATCATAACCGTCATCGTAATCATCATCATAATCATCATCATAATCATCATCATAATCATCATCATAACCGTCATCGTAATCATCATCATAATCATCATCATAATCATCATCATAATCATCATCATAATCATCATCATAATCATCATCAAAATCATCATCATAATCATGAGCATAATCATCATCATAATCGTCATCATAATCATCATCATAATCATCATCATAATCATAATCAAAATCATCATCATAATCATGAGCATAATCATCATGATAATCATCATCATAGTCATCGTTATAATTCATCATCATAATCATCATCATAATCGTCGTCATAACCGTCATCATAATAGTCATCATAATCGTCATCGTAATCGTCATCATTACAGTCATCGTAATCGTCATCATAATCATCATCATAGTCATCATCATAATCGTCATCATAATCATCATCATAATCATCATCATTATCATCATCAAGATCATCATCATAATGATGAGCATAATCATCATCATAATCATCATCATAGTCATCGTTATAATTCATCATCATAATCATCATCATAATCATCATCATAATCATCATCAGAATCATCATCATAATCATGAGCATAATCATCATGATAATCGTCATCATAATCATCATCATAGTCATCATCATAATAGTCATCATAATCGTCGTCATAACTGTCATCATAATAGTCATCATAATCGTCATCATTATAGTCATCATAATCATCATCATGATCATCATCATAATCATCATCATAATCATCATCATAATCATCATCATAATCATCATCATTATCATCATCAAAATCATCATCATCATCATCATCATAGTCATCATCATAATAGTCATCATAATCGTCATCATAATCGTCATCATTATAGTCATCATAATCATCAGCATGATCATCATCATAATCATCATCATAATCATCATCATAATCATCATCATAATCGTCGTCATAACCGTCATCATAATAGTCATCATAATCGTCATCGTAATCGTCATCATTATAGTCATCATAATCATCATCATGATCATCATCATAATCATCATCATAATCATCATCATAATCATCATCAGAATCATCATCATAATCATGAGCATAATCATCATGATAATCGTCATCATAATCATCATCATAGTCATCATCATAATAGTCATCATAATCGTCGTCATAACTGTCATCATAATAGTCATCATAATCGTCATCATTATAGTCATCATAATCATCAGCATGATCATCATCATAATCATCATCATAATCATCATCATAATCATCATCATAATCGTCGTCATAACCGTCATCATAATAGTCATCATAATCGTCATCGTAATCGTCATCATTACAGTCATCGTAATCGTCATCATAATCATCATCATAGTCATCATCATAATCATCATCATAATCATCATCATAATCATCATCATTATCATCATCAAGATCATCATCATAATGATGAGCATAATCATCATCATAATCATCATCATAGTCATCGTTATAATTCATCATCATAATCATCATCATAATCATCATCATAACCGTCATCGTAATCATCATCAGAATCATCATCATAATCGTCATCATAATCATGAGCATAATCATCATCATAATCATCATCATAATCATCATCAAAATCATCATCATAATCATGAGCATAATCATCATCATAATCGTCATCATAATCATCATCATAGTCATCATCATAATAGTCATCATAATCATCATCATAATCGTCATCATTATAGTCATCATAATCGTCATCATAATCATCATCATAGTCATCATCATAGTCATCATCATAATAGTCATCATAATCGTCATCATTATAGTCATCATAATCATCAGCATGATGATCATCATAATCGTCATAATAATCGTCATCATAATCATCATCATAATCATCATCATAATCATCATCATAACCGTCATCGTAATCATCATCATAATCATCATCATAATCATCATCATAATCATCATCATAATCATCATCATAATCGTCATCATAATCATCATCATAATCATCATCATAATCATCATCAAGATCATCATCATAATCATGAGCATAATCATCATCACAATCGTCATCATAATCATCATCATAATCATCATCAGAATCATCATCATAATCGTCATCATAATCATCATCATAATCATCATCATAATCATCATCATAATCATCATCATAATCATCATCATAATCATCATCAAAATCATCATCATAATCATGAGCATAATCATCATCATAATCGTCATCATAATCATCATCATAGTCATCATCATAATAGTCATCATAATCATCATCATAATCGTCATCATTATAGTCATCATAATCGTCATCATAATCATCATCATAGTCATCATCATAATAGTCATCATAATCGTCATCATTATAGTCATAATAATCATCAGCATGATCATCATCATAATCATCATCAAAATCATCATCATAATCGTCATCATAATCGTCATCATAATCATCATCAGAATCATCATCATAATCGTCATCATAATCATCATCATAATCATCATCATAATCATCATCATAATCATCATCATAATCGTCATCATAATCATCATCATAATCATCATCATAATCATCATCATAGTCATCATCATAATCATCATCATAATCATCGTTATAATTCATCATCATAATAATCATCATAATCATCATCGTAACCGTCATCGTAATCATCATCAGAATCATCATCATAATCATCATCATTATCATCATCAAAATCATCATCATCATCATCATCATAATCATCATCATAATCATCATCATAACTGTCATCGTAATCATCATCATAATCATCATCATAATCATCATCATAATCATCATCATAATCATCATCATAATCATCATCATAATCATCATCATAATCATCATCATAATCATCATCATAATCATCATCATAACCGTCATCGTAATCATCATCATAATCATCATCATAATCATCATCATAATCATCATCATAATCATCATCATAATCATCGTTATAATTCATCATCATAATCATGAGCATAATCGTCTTCATGGTCATCATCATAATCGTCATCATAATCATCATAATAGTCATGATAATCGTCATCATTATAGTCATCATAATCAACATCATGATCATCATCATAATCATCATCATAATCATCATCATGATCATCATCATAATCATCATCATAATCATCATCATAACCGTCATCGTAATCATCATCATAATCGTCATCATAATCATCATCATAATCATGAGCATAATCATCATCATAATCATCATCATAATCATCATCATAATCATCATCATAATCATCATCAAAATCATCATCATAATCATGAGCATAATCATCATCATAATCGTCATCATAATCATCATCATAATCATCTTCATAATCATCATCATAACCGTCATCGTAATCGTCATCATAATCATCATCATAATCATCATCATAATCATCATCATAATCATCATCATAATCATCATCAAGATCATCATCATAATCATGAGCATAATCATCATCACAATCGTCATCATAATCATCATCATAATCATCATCAGAATCATCATCATAATCGTCATCATAATCATCATCATAATCATCATCATAATCATCATAATCATCATCATAATCATCATCATAAACATCGTTATAATTCATCATCATAATAATCATCATAATCATCATCATAACCGTCATCGTAATCATCATCAGAATCATCATCAGAATCATCATCATAATCGTCATCATAATCATCATCATAATCATCATCATAATCATCATCATAATCATCATCATAATCATCATCAGAATCATCATCATAATCATGAGCATAATCATCATCATAATCATCATCATAATCATCATCATAATCATCATCATAATCATCATCATAATCATCATCAAAATCATCATCATAATCATGAGCATAATCATCATCATAATTCATCATCATAATAATCATCATAATCATCATCGTAACCGTCATCGTAATCATCATCAGAATCATCATCAGAATCATCATCATAATCGTCATCATAATCATCATCATAATCATCATCATAATCATCATCATAATCATCATCATAATCATCATCAGAATCATCATCATAATCATCATCATAATCATCATCATAATCATCATCATAATCATCATCAGAATCATCATCATTATCATGAGCATAATCATCATCACAATCATCATCATAATCATCATCATAATCATCATCATAATCATCATCAAAATCATCATCATAATCATGAGCATAATCATCATCATAATCGTCATCATAATCATCATCATAGTCATCATCATAATAGTCATCATCATAATAGTCATCATAATCGTCGTCATTATAGTCATCATAATCAACATCATGATCATCATCATAATCATCATCATAATCATCATCATGATCATCATCATAATCATCATCATAATCATCATCATAACCGTCATCGTAATCATCATCATAATCGTCATCATAATCATCATCATAATCATGAGCATAATCATCATCATAATCATCATCATAATCATCATCATAATCATCATCATAATCATCATCAAAATCATCATCATAATCATGAGCATAATCATCATCATAATCGTCATCATAATCATCATCATAATCATCTTCATAATCATCATCATAACCGTCATCGTAATCGTCATCATAATCATCATCATAATCATCATCATAATCATCATAATCATCATCATAATCATCATCATAAACATCGTTATAATTCATCATCATAATAATCATCATAATCATCATCATAACCGTCATCGTAATCATCATCAGAATCATCATCAGAATCATCATCATAATCGTCATCATAATCATCATCATAATCATCATCATAATCATCATCATAATCATCATCATAATCATCATCAGAATCATCATCAGAATCATCATCATAATCATGAGCATAATCATCATCATAATCATCATCATAATCATCATCATAATCATCATCATAATCATCATCAAAATCATCATCATAATCATGAGCATAATCATCATCATAATTCATCATCATAATAATCATCATAATCATCATCGTAACCGTCATCGTAATCATCATCAGAATCATCATCAGAATCATCATCATAATCGTCATCATAATCATCATCATAATCATCATCATAATCATCATCATAATCATCATCATAATCATCATCAGAATCATCATCATAATCATCATCATAATCATCATCATAATCATCATCATAATCATCATCAGAATCATCATCATAATCATGAGCATAATCATCATCACAATCATCATCATAATCATCATCATAATCATCATCATAATCATCATCAAAATCATCATCATAATCATGAGCATAATCATCATCATAATCGTCATCATAATCATCATCATAGTCATCATCATAATAGTCATCATCATAATAGTCATCATAATCGTCGTCATTATAGTCATCATAATCAACATCATGATCATCATCATAATCATCATCATAATCATCATCATGATCATCATCATAATCATCATCATTATCATCATCAAGATCATCATCATAATGATGAGCATAATCATCATCATAATCATCATGATAGTCATCGTTATAATTCATCATCATAATCATCATCATAATCATCATCAAAATCATCATCATAATCGTCATCATAATCATCATCATAATCATCATCATAATCATCATCATAATCATCATCATAATCATCATCAGAATCATCATCATAATCATCATCATAATCATCATCACAATCATCATCATAATCATCATCAGAATCATCATCATAATCATGAGCATAATCATCATCATAATCATCATCATAATCATCATCATAATCATCATCATAATCATCATCAAAATCATCATCATAATCATGAGCATAATCATCATCATAATCGTCATCATAATCATCATCATAGTCATCATCATAATAGTCATCATAATCATCATCATAATCGTCATCATTATAGTCATCATAATCGTCATCATAATCATCATCATAGTCATCATCATAATAGTCATCATAATCGTCATCATTATAGTCATCATAATCATCAGCATGATCATCATCATAATCATCATCAAAATCATCATCATAATCGTCATCATAATCATCATCATTATCATCATCAAGATCATCATCATAATGATGAGCATAATCATCATCATAATCATCATGATAGTCATCGTTATAATTCATCATCATAATCATCATCATAATCATCATCATAATCATCATCATAATCATCATCAGAATCATCATCATAATCATGAGCATAATCATCATGATAATCGTCATCATAATCATCATCATAGTCATCATCATAATAGTCATCATAATTGTCGTCATAACCGTCATCATAATAGTCATCATAATCGTCATCATTATAGTCATCATAATCATCATCATGATCATCATCATAATCATCATCATAATCATAATCAAAATCATCATCATAATCATGAGCATAATCATCATGATAATCATCATCATAGTCATCGTTATAATTCATCATCATAATCATCATCATAATCGTCGTCATAACCGTCATCATAATAGTCATCATAATCGTCATCGTAATCGTCATCATTACAGTCATCGTAATCGTCATCATAATCATCATCATAGTCATCATCATAATCGTCATCATAATCATCATCATAATCATCATCATTATCATCATCAAGATCATCATCATAATGATGAGCATAATCATCATCATAATCATCATCATAGTCATCGTTATAATTCATCATCATAATCATCATCATAATCATCATCATAATCATCATCATAATCATCATCAGAATCATCATCATAATCATGAGCATAATCATCATGATAATCGTCATCATAATCATCATCATAGTCATCATCATAATAGTCATCATAATCGTCGTCATAACTGTCATCATAATAGTCATCATAATCGTCATCATTATAGTCATCATAATCATCATCATGATCATCATCATAATCATCATCATAATCATCATCATAATCATCATCATAATCATCATCATTATCATCATCAAAATCATCATCATCATCATCATCATAGTCATCATCATAATAGTCATCATAATCGTCATCATAATCGTCATCATTATAGTCATCATAATCATCAGCATGATCATCATCATAATCATCATCATAATCATCATCATAATCATCATCATAATCGTCGTCATAACCGTCATCATAATAGTCATCATAATCGTCATCGTAATCGTCATCATTACAGTCATCGTAATCGTCATCATAATCATCATCATAGTCATCATCATAATCATCATCATAATCATCATCATAATCATCATCATTATCATCATCAAGATCATCATCATAATGATGAGCATAATCATCATCATAATCATCATCATAGTCATCGTTATAATTCATCATCATAATCATCATCATAATCATCATCATAACCGTCATCGTAATCATCATCAGAATCATCATCATAATCGTCATCATAATCATGAGCATAATCATCATCATAATCATCATCATAATCATCATCAAAATCATCATCATAATCATGAGCATAATCATCATCATAATCGTCATCATAATCATCATCATAGTCATCATCATAATAGTCATCATAATCATCATCATAATCGTCATCATTATAGTCATCATAATCGTCATCATAATCATCATCATAGTCATCATCATAGTCATCATCATAATAGTCATCATAATCGTCATCATAATCGTCATCATTATAGTCATCATAATCATCAGCATGATCATCATCATAATCATCATCATAATCATCATCATAATCATCATCATAATCGTCGTCATAACCGTCATCATAATAGTCATCATAATCGTCATCGTAATCGTCATCATTACAGTCATCGTAATCGTCATCATAATCATCATCATAGTCATCATCATAATCATCATCATAATCATCATCATAATCATCATCATTATCATCATCAAGATCATCATCATAATGATGAGCATAATCATCATCATAATCATCATCATAGTCATCGTTATAATTCATCATCATAATCATCATCATAATCATCATCATAACCGTCATCGTAATCATCATCAGAATCATCATCATAATCGTCATCATAATCATGAGCATAATCATCATCATAATCATCATCATAATCATCATCAAAATCATCATCATAATCATGAGCATAATCATCATCATAATCGTCATCATAATCATCATCATAGTCATCATCATAATAGTCATCATAATCATCATCATAATCGTCATCATTATAGTCATCATAATCGTCATCATAATCATCATCATAGTCATCATCATAGTCATCATCATAATAGTCATCATAATCGTCATCATTATAGTCATCATAATCATCAGCATGATGATCATCATAATCGTCATAATAATCGTCATCATAATCATCATCATAATCATCATCATAATCATCATCATAACCGTCATCGTAATCATCATCATAATCATCATCATAATCATCATCATAATCATCATCATAATCATCATCATAATCGTCATCATAATCATCATCATAATCATCATCATAATCATCATCAAGATCATCATCATAATCATGAGCATAATCATCATCACAATCGTCATCATAATCATCATCATAATCATCATCAGAATCATCATCATAATCGTCATCATAATCATCATCATAATCATCATCATAATCATCATCATAATCATCATCATAATCATCATCATAATCATCATCATTATCATCATCAAGATCATCATCATAATGATGAGCATAATCATCATCATAATCATCATCATAATCATCATCATAATCATCATCATAATCATCATCATAATCATCGTTATAATTCATCATCATAATCATGAGCATAATCGTCTTCATGGTCATCATCATAATCGTCATCATAATCATCATAATAGTCATCATAATCGTCATCATTATAGTCATCATAATCAACATCATGATCATCATCATAATCATCATCATAATCATCATCATGATCATCATCATAATCATCATCATAATCATCATCATAACCGTCATCGTAATCATCATCATAATCGTCATCATAATCATCATCATAATCATGAGCATAATCATCATCATAATCATCATCATAATCATCATCATAATCATCATCATAATCATCATAATCATCATCATAATCATCATCATAATCATCGTTATAATTCATCATCATAATAATCATCATAATCATCATCATAACCGTCATCGTAATCATCATCAGAATCATCATCAGAATCATCATCATAATCATCATCAAAATCATCATCATAATCATGAGCATAATCATCATCATAATCGTCATCATAATCATCATCATAATCATCTTCATAATCATCATCATAACCGTCATCGTAATCGTCATCATAATCATCATCATAATCATCATCATAATCATCATCATAATCATCATCAAGATCATCATCATAATCATGAGCATAATCATCATCACAATCGTCATCATAATCATCATCATAATCATCATCAGAATCATCATCATAATCGTCATCATAATCATCATCATAATCATCATCATAATCATCATAATCATCATCATAATCATCATCATAATCATCGTTATAATTCATCATCATAATAATCATCATAATCATCATCATAACCGTCATCGTAATCATCATCAGAATCATCATCAGAATCATCATCATAATCGTCATCATAATCATCATCATAATCATCATCATAATCATCATCATAATCATCATCAGAATCATCATCAGAATCATCATCATAATCATGAGCATAATCATCATCATAATCATCATCATAATCATCATCATAATCATCATCATAATCATCATCAAAATCATCATCATAATCATGAGCATAATCATCATCATAATTCATCATCATAATAATCATCATAATCATCATCGTAACCGTCATCGTAATCATCATCAGAATCATCATCATAATCATCATCAGAATCATCATCATAATCATGAGCATAATCATCATCATAATCATCATCATAATCATCATCATAATCATCATCATAATCATCATCAAAATCATCATCATAATCATGAGCATAATCATCATCATAATCGTCATCATAATCATCATCATAGTCATCATCATAATAGTCATCATAATCATCATCATAATCGTCATCATTATAGTCATCATAATCGTCATCATAATCATCATCATAGTCATCATCATAATAGTCATCATAATCGTCATCATTATAGTCATCATAATCATCAGCATGATCATCATCATAATCATCATCAAAATCATCATCATAATCGTCATCATAATCATCATCATTATCATCATCAAGATCATCATCATAATGATGAGCATAATCATCATCATAATCATTATGATAGTCATCGTTATAATTCATCATCATAATCATCATCATAATCATCATCATAATCAACATCATAATCATCATCAGAATCATCATCATAATCATGAGCATAATCATCATGATAATCGTCATCATAATCATCATCATAGTCATCATCATAATAGTCATCATAATCGTCGTCATAACCGTCATCATAATAGTCATCATAATCGTCATCATTATAGTCATCATAATCATCATCATGATCATCATCATAATCATCATCATTATCATCATCAAAATCATCATCATCATCATCATCATAATCATCATCATAATCATCATCATAATCATCATCATAACCGTCATCGTAATCATCATCATAATCATCATCATAATCATCATCATAATCATCATCATAATCATCATCATAATCATCATCATAATCATCATCATAATCATCATCATAATCATCATCATAATCATCATCATAACCGTCATCGTAATCATCATCATAATCATCATCATAATCATCATCATAATCATCATCATAATCATCATCATAATCATCATCATAATCATCATCATAATCATCGTTATAATTCATCATCATAATCATGAGCATAATCGTCTTCATGGTCATCATCATAATCGTCATCATAATCATCATAATAGTCATCATAATCGTCATCAT
Source organism: Coelioxys conoideus (assembly GCA_947623535.1). Taxonomy (NCBI): domain Eukaryota; kingdom Metazoa; phylum Arthropoda; class Insecta; order Hymenoptera; family Megachilidae; genus Coelioxys; species Coelioxys conoideus. The sequence continues at coordinate 1,774,574 of CANQJN010000008.1, forward strand.
TATAGTCATCATAATCAACATCATGATCATCATCATAATCGTCATCATAATCATCATCATAATCATCATCATAATCATCATCATAACCGTCATCGTAATCATCATCATAATCATCATCATAATCATCATCATAATCATCATCATAATCATCATCATAATCGTCATCATAATCATCATCATAATCATCATCATAATCATCATCAAGATCATCATCATAATCATGAGCATAATCATCATCACTATCGTCATCATAATCATCATCATAATCATCATCAGAATCATCATCATAATCGTCATCATAATCATCATCATAATCATCATCATAATCATCATCAAAATCATCATCATAATCGTCATCATAATCGTCATCATAATCATCATCATAATCATCATCATAATCATCATCATAATCATCATCAGAACCGTCATCGTAATCATCATCATAATCATCATCATAATCATCATCAGAATCATCATCATAATCGTCATCATAATCATCATCATAATCATCATCATAATCATCATCATAATCATCATCATAATCATCATCATAATCATCATCATAATCATCATCATAATCATCATCATAATCATCATCATAATCATCATCAGAATCATCATCATAATCATGAGCATAATCATCATCATAATCATCATCATAATCATCATCATAATCATCATCATAATCATCATCATAATCATCATCAAAATCATCATCATAATCATGAGCATAATCATCATCATAATCGTCATCATAATCATCATCATAGTCATCATCATAATAGTCATCATAATCATCATCATAATCGTCATCATTATAGTCATCATAATCGTCATCATAATCATCATCATAGTCATCATCATAATAGTCATCATAATCGTCATCATTATAGTCATCATAATCATCAGCATGATCATCATCATAATCATCATCAAAATCATCATCATAATCGTCATCGTAATCGTCATCATTACAGTCATCGTAATCGTCATCATAATCATCATCATAGTCATCATCATAATCGTCATCATAATCATCATCATAATCATCATCATTATCATCATCAAGATCATCATCATAATGATGAGCATAATCATCATCATAATCGTCATCATTATAGTCATCATAATCGTCATCATAATCATCATCATAGTCATCATCATAATAGTCATCATAATCGTCATCATTATAGTCATCATAATCATCAGCATGATCATCATCATAATCATCATCAAAATCATCATCATAATCGTCATCATAATCATCATCATTATCATCATCAAGATCATCATCATAATGATGAGCATAATCATCATCATAATCATCATGATAGTCATCGTTATAATTCATCATCATAATCATCATCATAATCATCATCAGAATCATCATCATAATCATGAGCATAATCATCATGATAATCGTCATCATAATCATCATCATAGTCATCATCATAATAGTCATCATAATCGTCGTCATAACCGTCATCATAATAGTCATCATAATCGTCATCATTATAGTCATCATAATCATCATCATAATCATCATCATAATCATCATCATAATCATCATCATAATCATCGTTATAATTCATCATCATAATCATGAGCATAATCGTCTTCATGGTCATCATCATAATCGTCATCATAATCATCATAATAGTCATCATAATCGTCATCATTATAGTCATCATAATCAACATCATGATCATCATCATAATCGTCATCATAATCATCATCATAATCATCATCATAATCATCATCATAACCGTCATCGTAATCATCATCATAATCATCATCATAATCATCATCATAATCATCATCATAATCATCATCATAATCGTCATCATAATCATCATCATAATCATCATCATAATCATCATCAAGATCATCATCATAATCATGAGCATAATCATCATCACAATCGTCATCATAATCATCATCATAATCATCATCAGAATCATCATCATAATCGTCATCATAATCATCATCATAATCATCATCATAATCATCATCAAAATCATCATCATAATCGTCATCATAATCGTCATCATAATCATCATCATAATCATCATCATAATCATCATCATAATCATCATCAGAACCGTCATCGTAATCATCATCATAATCATCATCATAATCATCATCAGAATCATCATCATAATCGTCATCATAATCATCATCATAATCATCATCATAATCATCATCATAATCATCATCATAATCATCATCATAATCATCATCATAATCATCATCATAATCATCATCATAATCATCATCATAATCATCATCAGAATCATCATCATAATCATGAGCATAATCATCATCATAATCATCATCATAATCATCATCATAATCATCATCATAATCATCATCAAAATCATCATCATAATCATGAGCATAATCATCATCATAATCGTCATCATAATCATCATCATAGTCATCATCATAATAGTCATCATAATCATCATCATAATCGTCATCATTATAGTCATCATAATCGTCATCATAATCATCATCATAGTCATCATCATAATAGTCATCATAATCGTCATCATTATAGTCATCATAATCATCAGCATGATCATCATCATAATCATCATCAAAATCATCATCATAATCGTCATCGTAATCGTCATCATTACAGTCATCGTAATCGTCATCATAATCATCATCATAGTCATCATCATAATCGTCATCATAATCATCATCATAATCATCATCATTATCATCATCAAGATCATCATCATAATGATGAGCATAATCATCATCATAATCATCATCATAGTCATCGTTATAATTCATCATCATAATCATCATCATAATCATCATCATAATCATCATCATAATCATCATCAGAATCATCATCATAATCATGAGCATAATCATCATGATAATCGTCATCATAATCATCATCATAGTCATCATCATAATAGTCATCATAATCGTCGTCATAACTGTCATCATAATAGTCATCATAATCGTCATCATTATAGTCATCATAATCATCATCATGATCATCATCATAATCATCATCATAATCATCATCATTATAGTCATCATAATCATCATCATGATCATCATCATAATCATCATCATAATCATCATCATAATCATCATCATAATCATCATCATTATCATCATCAAAATCATCATCATCATCATCATCATAGTCATCATCATAATAGTCATCATAATCGTCATCATAATCGTCATCATTATAGTCATCATAATCATCAGCATGATCATCATCATAATCATCATCATAATCATCATCATAATCATCATCATAATCGTCGTCATAACCGTCATCATAATAGTCATCATAATCGTCATCGTAATCGTCATCATTACAGTCATCGTAATCGTCATCATAATCATCATCATAGTCATCATCATAATCATCATCATAATCATCATCATAATCATCATCATTATCATCATCAAGATCATCATCATAATGATGAGCATAATCATCATCATAATCATCATCATAGTCATCGTTATAATTCATCATCATAATCATCATCATAATCATCATCATAACCGTCATCGTAATCATCATCAGAATCATCATCATAATCGTCATCATAATCATGAGCATAATCATCATCATAATCATCATCATAATCATCATCAAAATCATCATCATAATCATGAGCATAATCATCATCATAATCGTCATCATAATCATCATCATAGTCATCATCATAATAGTCATCATAATCATCATCATAATCGTCATCATTATAGTCATCATAATCGTCATCATAATCATCATCATAGTCATCATCATAGTCATCATCATAATAGTCATCATAATCGTCATCATAATCGTCATCATTATAGTCATCATAATCATCAGCATGATCATCATCATAATCATCATCATAATCATCATCATAATCATCATCATAATCGTCGTCATAACCGTCATCATAATAGTCATCATAATCGTCATCGTAATCGTCATCATTACAGTCATCGTAATCGTCATCATAATCATCATCATAGTCATCATCATAATCATCATCATAATCATCATCATAATCATCATCATTATCATCATCAAGATCATCATCATAATGATGAGCATAATCATCATCATAATCATCATCATAGTCATCGTTATAATTCATCATCATAATCATCATCATAATCATCATCATAACCGTCATCGTAATCATCATCAGAATCATCATCATAATCGTCATCATAATCATCATCAGAATCATCATCATAATCGTCATCATAATCATGAGCATAATCATCATCATAATCATCATCATAATCATCATCATAATCGTCATCATAATCATGAGCATAATCATCATCATAATCATCATCATAATCATCATCAAAATCATCATCATAATCATGAGCATAATCATCATCATAATCATCATCATAGTCATCATCATAGTCATCATCATAATAGTCATCATAATCGTCATCATTATAGTCATCATAATCATCAGCATGATGATCATCATAATCGTCATAATAATCGTCATCATAATCATCATCATAATCATCATCATAATCATCATCATAACCGTCATCGTAATCATCATCATAATCATCATCATAATCATCATCATAATCATCATCATAATCATCATTATAATCGTCATCATAATCATCATCATAATCATCATCATAATCATCATCAAGATCATCATCATAATCATGAGCATAATCATCATCACAATCGTCATCATAATCATCATCATAATCATCATCAGAATCATCATCATAATCGTCATCATAATCATCATCATAATCATCATCATAATCATCATCATAATCATCATCATAATCATCATCATAATCATCATCAAAATCATCATCATAATCATGAGCATAATCATCATCATAATCGTCATCATAATCATCATCATAGTCATCATCATAATAGTCATCATAATCATCATCATAATCGTCATCATTATAGTCATCATAATCGTCATCATAATCATCATCATAGTCATCATCATAATAGTCATCATAATCGTCATCATTATAGTCATAATAATCATCAGCATGATCATCATCATAATCATCATCAAAATCATCATCATAATCGTCATCATAATCGTCATCATAATCATCATCAGAATCATCATCATAATCGTCATCATAATCATCATCATAATCATCATCATAATCATCATCATAATCATCATCATAATCGTCATCATAATCATCATCATAATCATCATCATAATCATCATCATAATCATCATCATAATCATCATCATAATCATCATCATAATCATCGTTATAATTCATCATCATAATAATCATCATAATCATCATCGTAACCGTCATCGTAATCATCATCAGAATCATCATCATAATCATCATCATTATCATCATCAAAATCATCATCATCATCATCATCATAATCATCATCATAATCATCATCATAATCATCATCATAACCGTCATCGTAATCATCATCATAATCATCATCATAATCATCATCATAATCATCATCATAATCATCATCATAATCATCATCATAATCATCATCATAATCATCATCATAATCATCATCATAATCATCATCATAATCATCATCATAATCATCATCATAATCATCATCATAATCATCATCATAATCATCATCATAATCATCGTTATAATTCATCATCATAATCATGAGCATAATCGTCTTCATGGTCATCATCATAATCGTCATCATAATCATCATAATAGTCATCATAATCGTCATCATTATAGTCATCATAATCAACATCATGATCATCATCATAATCATCATCATAATCATCATCATGATCATCATCATAATCATCATCATAATCATCATCATAACCGTCATCGTAATCATCATCATAATCGTCATCATAATCATCATCATAATCATGAGCATAATCATCATCATAATCATCATCATAATCATCATCAAAATCATCATCATAATCATGAGCATAATCATCATCATAATCGTCATCATAATCATCATCATAATGATCTTCATAATCATCATCATAACCGTCATCGTAATCGTCATCATAATCATCATCATAATCATCATCATAATCATCATCATAATCATCATCAAGATCATCATCATAATCATGAGCATAATCATCATCACAATCGTCATCATAATCATCATCATAATCATCATCAGAATCATCATCATAATCGTCATCATAATCATCATCATAATCATCATCATAATCATCATAATCATCATCATAATCATCATCATAACCATCGTTATAATTCATCATCATAATAATCATCATAATCATCATCATAACCGTCATCGTAATCATCATCAGAATCATCATCAGAATCATCATCATAATCGTCATCATAATCATCATCATAATCATCATCATAATCATCATCATAATCATCATCAGAATCATCATCAGAATCATCATCATAATCATGAGCATAATCATCATCATAATCATCATCATAATCATCATCATAATCATCATCATAATCATCATCATAATCATCATCAAAATCATCATCATAATCATGAGCATAATCATCATCATAATTCATCATCATAATAATCATCATAATCATCATCGTAACCGTCATCGTAATCATCATCAGAATCATCATCAGAATCATCATCATAATCGTCATCATAATCATCATCATAATCATCATCATAATCATTATCATAATCATCATCATAATCATCATCAGAATCATCATCATAATCATCATCATAATCATCATCATAATCATCATCATAATCATCATCAGAATCATCATCATAATCATGAGCATAATCATCATCATAATCATCATCATAATCATCATCATAATCATCATCATAATCATCATCAAAATCATCATCATAATCATGAGCATAATCATCATCATAATCGTCATCATAATCATCATCATAGTCATCATCATAATAGTCATCATAATCATCATCATAATCGTCATCATTATAGTCATCATAATCGTCATCATAATCATCATCATAGTCATCATCATAATAGTCATCATAATCGTCATCATTATAGTCATCATAATCATCAGCATGATCATCATCATAATCATCATCAAAATCATCATCATAATCGTCATCATAATCATCATCATTATCATCATCAAGATCATCATCATAATGATGAGCATAATCATCATCATAATCATCATGATAGTCATCGTTATAATTCATCATCATAATCATCATCATAATCATCATCATAATCATCATCATAATCATCATCAGAATCATCATCATAATCATGAGCATAATCATCATGATAATCGTCATCATAATCATCATCATAGTCATCATCATAATAGTCATCATAATCGTCGTCATAACCGTCATCATAATAGTCATCATAATCGTCATCATTATAGTCATCATAATCATCATCATGATCATCATCATAATCATCATCATTATCATCATCAAAATCATCATCATCATCATCATCATAATCATCATCATAATCATCATCATAATCATCATCATAACCGTCATCGTAATCATCATCATAATCATCATCATAATCATCATCATAATCATCATCATAATCATCATCATAATCATCATCATAATCATCATCATAATCATCATCATAACCGTCATCGTAATCATCATCATAATCATCATCATAATCATCATCATAATCATCATCATAATCATCATCATAATCATCATCATAATCATCATCATAATCATCGTTATAATTCATCATCATAATCATGAGCATAATCGTCTTCATGGTCATCATCATAATCGTCATCATAATCATCATAATAGTCATCATAATCGTCATCATTATAGTCATCATAATCAACATCATGATCATCATCATAATCATCATCATAATCATCATCATGATCATCATCATAATCATCATCATAATCATCATCATAACCGTCATCGTAATCATCATCATAATCGTCATCATAATCATCATCATAATCATGAGCATAATCATCATCATAATCGTCATCATAATCATCATCATAGTCATCATCATAACCGTCATCGTAATCATCATCATAATCATCATCAGAATCATCATCATAATCATCATCATAATCATCATCATAATCGTCATCATAATCATCATCATAATCATCATCATAATCATCATCATAATCATCATCATAATCATCATCAGAATCATCATCATAATCATGAGCATAATCATCATCATAATCATCATCATAATCATCATCATAATCATCATCATAATCATCATCAAAATCATCATCATAATCATGAGCATAATCATCATCATAATCGTCATCATAATCATCATCATAGTCATCATCATAATAGTCATCATAATCATCATCATAATCGTCATCATTATAGTCATCATAATCGTCATCATAATCATCATCATAGTCATCATCATAGTCATCATCATAACCGTCATCGTAATCATCATCATAATCATCATCATAATCATCATCATAATCATCATCATAATCATCATCATAATCGTCATCATAATCATCATCATAATCATCATCATAATCATCATCAAGATCATCATCATAATCATGAGCATAATCATCATCACAATCGTCATCATAATCATCATCATAATCATCATCAGAATCATCATCATAATCGTCATCATAATCATCATCATAATCATCATCATAATCATCATCAAAATCATCATCATAATCGTCATCATAATCGTCATCATAATCATCATCATAATCATCATCATAATCATCATCATAATCATCATCAGAACCGTCATCGTAATCATCATCATAATCATCATCATAATCATCATCAGAATCATCATCATAATCGTCATCATAATCATCATCATAATCATCATCATAATCATCATCATAATCATCATCATAATCATCATCATAATCATCATCATAATCATCATCATAATCATCATCATAATCATCATCATAATCATCATCATAATCATCATCATAATCATCATCAGAATCATCATCATAATCATGAGCATAATCATCATCATAATCATCATCATAATCATCATCATAATCAACATCATAATCATCATCAAAATCATCATCATAATCATGAGCATAATCATCATCATAATCGTCATCATAATCATCATCATAGTCATCATCATAATAGTCATCATAATCATCATCATAATCGTCATCATTATAGTCATCATAATCGTCATCATAATCATCATCATAGTCATCATCATAATAGTCATCATAATCGTCATCATTATAGTCATCATAATCATCAGCATGATCATCATCATAATCATCATCATAATCATCATCAGAATCATCATCATAATCATGAGCATAATCATCATGATAATCGTCATCATAATCATCATCATAGTCATCATCATAATAGTCATCATAATCGTCGTCATAACCGTCATCATAATAGTCATCATAATCGTCATCATAATCATCGTTATAATTCATCATCATAATCATGAGCATAATCGTCTTCATGGTCATCATCATAATCGTCATCATAATCATCATAATAGTCATCATAATCGTCATCATTATAGTCATCATAATCAACATCATGATCATCATCATAATCATCATCATAATCATCATCATGATCATCATCATAATCATCATCATAATCATCATCATAACCGTCATCGTAATCATCATCATAATCGTCATCATAATCATCATCATAATCATGAGCATAATCATCATCATAATCGTCATCATAATCATCATCATAATCATCATCATAACCGTCATCGTAATCATCATCATAATCATCATCAGAATCATCATCATAATCATGAGCATAATCATCATCATAATCATCATCATAATCATCATCATAATCATCATCATAATCATCATCAAAATCATCATCATAATCATGAGCATAATCATCATCATAATCGTCATCATAATCATCATCATAGTCATCATCATAATAGTCATCATAATCATCATCATAATCGTCATCATTATAGTCATCATAATCGTCATCATAATCATCATCATAGTCATCATCATAGTCATCATCATAGTCATCATCATAATAGTCATCATAATCGTCATCATTATAGTCATCATAATCATCAGCATGATGATCATCATAATCGTCATAATAATCGTCATCATAATCATCATCATAATCATCATCATAATCATCATCATAACCGTCATCGTAATCATCATCATAATCATCATCATAATCATCATCATAATCATCATCATAATCATCATCATAATCGTCATCATAATCATCATCATAATCATCATCATAATCATCATCAAGATCATCATCATAATCATGAGCATAATCATCATCACAATCGTCATCATAATCATCATCATAATCATCATCAGAATCATCATCATAATCGTCATCATAATCATCATCATAATCATCATCATAATCATCATCATAATCATCATCATAATCATCATCATAATCATCGTTATAATTCATCATCATAATAATCATCATAATCATCATCATAACCGTCATCGTAATCATCATCAGAATCATCATCAGAATCATCATCATAATCGTCATCATAATCATCATCATAATCATCATCATAATCATCATCATAATCATCATCATAATCATCATCAGAATCATCATCATAATCATGAGCATAATCATCATCATAATCATCATCATAATCATCATCATAATCATCATCATAATCATCATCAAAATCATCATCATAATCATGAGCATAATCATCATCATAATCGTCATCATAATCATCATCATAGTCATCATCATAATAGTCATCATAATCATCATCATAATCGTCATCATTATAGTCATCATTATAGTCATCATAATCGTCATCATAATCATCATCATAGTCATCATCATAATAGTCATCATAATCGTCATCATTATAGTCATCATAATCATCAGCATGATCATCATCATAATCATCATCAAAATCATCATCATAATCGTCATCATAATCGTCATCATAATCATCATCAGAATCATCATCATAATCGTCATCATAATCATCATCATAATCATCATCATAATCATCATCATAATCATCATCATAATCATCATCATAATCATCATCATAATCATCGTTATAATTCATCATCATAATAATCATCATAATCATCATCATAACCGTCATCGTAATCATCATCATAATAATCATCATAATCATCATCATAATCATCATCATAATCATCATCATAATCATCATCATAATCATTATCATAATCATCATCATAATCATCATCATAACCGTCATCGTAATCATCATCAGAATCATCATCATAATCGTCATCATAATCATCATCATAATCATCATCAGAATCATCATCATAATCGTCATCATAATCATCATCATAATCATCATCATAATCATCATCATAATCACCATCATAATCATCATCAGAATCATCATCATAATCATGAGCATAATCATCATCATAATCATCATCATAATCATCATCATAATCATCATCATAATCATCATCATAATCATCATCAAAATCATCATCATAATCATGAGCATAATCATCATCATAATCGTCATCATAATCATCATCATAGTCATCATCATAATAGTCATCATAATCATCATCATAATCGTCATCATTATAGTCATCATAATCGTCATCATAATCATCATCATAGTCATCATCATAATAGTCATCATAATCGTCATCATTATAGTCATAATAATAATCAGCATGATCATCATCATAATCATCATCAAAATCATCATCATAATCGTCATCATAATCGTCATCATAATCATCATCAGAATCATCATCATAATCGTCATCATAATCATCATCATAATCATCATCATAATCATCATCATAATCATCATCATAATCGTCATCATAATCATCATCATAATCATCATCATAATCATCATCATAATCATCATCATAATCATCATCATAATCATCGTTATAATTCATCATCATAATAATCATCATAATCATCATCGTAACCGTCATCGTAATCATCATCAGAATCATCATCATAATCATCATCATAATCATCATCATAATCATGAGCATAATCATCATCATAATCATCATCATAATCATCATCATAATCATCATCATAATCATCATCAAAATCATCATCATAATCATGAGCATAATCATCATCATAATCGTCATCATAATCATCATCATAGTCATCATCATAATAGTCATCATAATCATCATCATAATCGTCATCATTATAGTCATCATAATCGTCATCATAATCATCATCATAGTCATCATCATAATAGTCATCATAATCGTCATCATTATAGTCATAATAATCATCAGCATGATCATCATCATAATCATCATCAAAATCATCATCATAATCGTCATCATAATCGTCATCATAATCATCATCAGAATCATCATCATAATCGTCATCATAATCATCATCATAATCATCATCATAATCATCATCATAATCATCATCATAATCGTCATCATAATCATCATCATAATCATCATCATAATCATCATCATAATCATCATCATAATCATCATCATAATCATCGTTATAATTCATCATCATAATAATCATCATAATCATCATCGTAACCGTCATCGTAATCATCATCAGAATCATCATCAGAATCATCATCATAATCGTCATCATAATCATCATCATAATCATCATCATAATCATCATCATAATCATCATCATAATCATCATCATAATCATCATCATAATCATCATCATAATCATCATCTTAATCATCATCATAATCATCATCAGAATCATCATCATAATCATGAGCATAATCATCATCATAATCATCATCATAATCATCATCATAATCATCATCATAATCATCATCAAAATCATCATCATAATCATGAGCATAATCATCATCATAATCGTCATCATAATCATCATCATAGTCATCATCATAATAGTCATCATAATCATCATCATAATCGTCATCATTATAGTCATCATAATCGTCATCATAATCATCATCATAGTCATCATCATAATAGTCATCATAATCGTCATCATTATAGTCATCATAATCATCAGCATGATCATCATCATAATCATCATCAAAATCATCATCATAATCGTCATCATAATCATCATCATTATCATCATCAAGATCATCATCATAATGATGAGCATAATCATCATCATAATCATCATCATAGTCATCGTTATAATTCATCATCATAATCATCATCATAATCATCATCATAATCATCATCATAATCATCATCAGAATCATCATCATAATCATGAGCATAATCATCATGATAATCGTCATCATAATCATCATCATAGTCATCATCATAATAGTCATCATAATCGTCGTCATAACCGTCATCATAATAGTCATCATAATCGTCATCATTATAGTCATCATAATCATCATCATGATCATCATCATAATCATCATCATGATCATCATCATAATCATCATCATAATCATCATCATAATCATCATCATAATCATCATCATTATCATCATCAAAATCATCATCATCATCATCATCATAATCATCATCATAATCATCATCATAATCATCATCATAACCGTCATCGTAATCATCATCATAATCATCATCATAATCATCATCATAATCATCATCATAATCATCATCATAATCATCATCATAATCATCATCATAATCATCATCATAACCGTCATCGTAATCATCATCATAATCATCATCATAATCATCATCATAATCATCATCATAATCATCATCATAATCATCATCATAATCATCGTTATAATTCATCATCATAATCATCGTTATAATTCATCATCATAATCATGAGCATAATCGTCTTCATGGTCATCATCATAATCGTCATCATAATCATCATAATAGTCATCATAATCGTCATCATTATAGTCATCATAATCAACATCATGATCATCATCATAATCATCATCATAATCATCATCATGATCATCATCATAATCATCATCATAATCATCATCATAACCGTCATCGTAATCATCATCATAATCGTCATCATAATCATCATCATAATCATGAGCATAATCATCATCATAATCGTCATCATAATCAATATCATAATCATCATCATAACCGTCATCGTAATCATCATCATAATCATCATCAGAATCATCATCATAATCATGAGCATAATCATCATCATAATCATCATCATAATCATCATCATAATCATCATCATAATCATCATCAAAATCATCATCATAATCATGAGCATAATCATCATCATAATCGTCATCATAATCATCATCATAGTCATCATCATAATAGTCATCATAATCATCATCATAATCGTCATCATTATAGTCATCATAATCGTCATCATAATCATCATCATAGTCATCATCATAGTCATCATCATAATCATCATCATAATCATCATCATAATCGTCATCATAATCATCATCATAATCATCATCATAATCATCATCAAGATCATCATCATAATCATGAGCATAATCATCATCACAATCGTCATCATAATCATCATCATAATCATCATCAGAATCATCATCATAATCGTCATCATAATCATCATCATAATCATCATCATAATCATCATCATAATCATCATCATAATCATCATCATAATCATCATCATAATCATCATCATAATAATCATCATAATCATCATCATAACCGTCATCGTAATCATCATCAGAATCATCATCAGAATCATCATCATAATCGTCATCATAATCATCATCATAATCATCATCATAATCATCATCATAATCATCATCATAATCATCATCAGAATCATCATCATAATCATGAGCATAATCATCATCATAATCATCATCATAATCATCATCATAATCATCATCATAATCATCATCAAAATCATCATCATAATCATGAGCATAATCATCATCATAATCGTCATCATAATCATCATCATAGTCATCATCATAATAGTCATCATAATCATCATCATAGTCATCATCATAATAGTCATCATAATCGTCATCATTATAGTCATCATAATCATCAGCATGATCATCATCATAATCATCATCAAAATCATCATCATAATCGTCATCATAATCGTCATCATAATCGTCATCATAATCATCATCAGAATCATCATCATAATCGTCATCATAATCATCATCATAATCATCATCATAATCATCATCATAATCATGAGCATAATCATCATCATAATCATCATCATAATCATCATCATAATCATCATCATAATCATCATCATAATCATCATCAAGATCATCATCATAATCATGAGCATAATCATCGTCACAATCGTCATCATAATCATCATCATAATCATCGTCAGAATCATCATCAGAATCATCATCATAATCGTCATCATAATCATCATCATAATCATCATCATAATCATCATCATAATCATCATCATAATCATCATCATAATCATCATCATAATCATCATCATAATCATTGTTATAATTCATCATCATAATCATCATCATAATCATCATCATAACCGTCATCGTAATCATCATCAGAATCATCATCATAATCGTCATCATAATCATCATCATAATCATCATCATAATCATCATCATAATCATCATCATAATCATCATCAGAATCATCATCATAATCGTCATCATAATCATCATCATAGTCATCATCATAATAGTCATCATAATCATCATCATAATCGTCATCATTATAGTCATCATAATCGTCATCATAATCATCATCATAGTCATCATCATAATAGTCATCATAATCGTCATCATTATAGTCATCATAATCATCAGCATGATCATCATCATAATCATCATCAAAATCATCATCATAATCGTCATCATAATCGTCATCATAATCATCATCATAATCATCATCATAATCGTCATCATTATAGTCATCATAATCGTCATCATAATCATCATCATAGTCATCATCATAATAGTCATCATAATCGTCATCATTATAGTCATCATAATCATCAGCATGATCATCATCATAATCATCATCAAAATCATCATCATAATCGTCATCATAATCGTCATCATAATCATCATCATAATCATCATCATAATCATCATCAGAACCGTCATCGTAATCATCATCATAATCATCATCATAATCATCATCATAATCATCATCATAATCATCATCATAATCATCATCAAGATCATCATCATAATCATGAGCATAATCATCATCACAATCGTCATCATAATCAGCATCATAATCATCATCAGAATCATCATCATAATCGTCATCATAATCATCATCATAATCATCATCATAATCATCATCTTAACCGTCATCGTAATCATCATCAGAATCATCATCATAATCGTCATCATAATCATCATCATAATCATCATCATAATCATCATCATAATCATCATCATAATCATCATCAGAATCATCATCATAATCGTCATCATAATCATCATCATAGTCATCATCATAATAGTCATCATAATCATCATCATAATCGTCATCATTATAGTCATCATAATCGTCATCATAATCATCATCATAGTCATCATCATAATAGTCATCATAATCGTCATCATTATAGTCATCATAATCATCAGCATGATCATCATCATAATCATCATCAAAATCATCATCATAATCGTCATCATAATCATCATCATAATCATAATCATAATCATCATCCTAACCGTCATCGTAATCATCATCATAATCATCATCATAATCATCATCATAATCATTATCATAATCATCATCATAATCATCATCATAATCATCATCATAATCATCATCATAATCATCATCATAATCATCATCATAATCATCATCAAGATCATCATCATAATCATGAGCATAATCATCATCACAATCGTCATCAGAATCATCATCATAATCATCATCAGAATCATCATCATAATCGTCATCATAATCATCATCATAATCATCATCATAATCATCATCATAATCATCATCAGAATCATCATCATAATCATGAGCATAATCATCATGATAATCGTCATCATAATCATCATCATAGTCATCATCATAATAGTCATCATAATCGTCGTCATAATCGTCATCATTATAGTCATCATAATCGTCATCATAATCATCAGCATAATCATCATCATAATCATCATCATTATCATCATCAAAATCATCATCATCATCATAATCATAATCAAAATCATCATCATAATCATGAGCATAATCATCATCATAATCGTCATCATAATCATCATCATAGTCATCATCATAATAGTCATCATAATCGTCATCATTATAGTCATCATAATCGTCATCATAATCATCATTATAGTCATCATCATAATAGTCATCATAATCGTCATCGTAATCGTCATCATTACAGTCATCGTAATCGTCATCATAATCATCATCATAGTCATCATCATAATCATCATCATAATCATCATCATAATCATCATCATTATCATCATCAAGATCATCATCATAATCATGAGCATAATCATCATCATAATCATCATCATAATCATCATCATAATCATCATCATAATCATCATCAGAATCATCATCATAATCATGAGCATAATCATCATGATAATCGTCATCATAATCATCATCATAGTCATCATCATAATAGTCATCATAATCGTCGTCATAACCGTCATCATAATAGTCATCATAATCGTCATCATTATAGTCATCATAATCATCATCATGATCATCATCATAATCATCATCATAATCATCATCATAATCATCATCATAATCATCATCATTATCATCATCAAAATCATCATCATCATCATCATCATAATCATCATCATAATCATCATCATAATCATCATCATAATCGTCATCATAATCATCATCATAATCATCATCAGAATCATCATCATAATCATCATCATAATCATCATCAGAATCATCATCATAATCATGAGCATAATCATCATCATAATCATCATCATAATCATCATCATAATCATCATCATAATCATCATCATAATCATCATCAAGATCATCATCATAATCATGAGCATAATCATCGTCACAATCGTCATCATAATCATCATCATAATCATCATCAGAATCATCATCATAATCGTCATCATAATCATCATCATAATCATCATCATAATCATCATCATAATCATCATCATAATCATCATCATAATCATCATCATAATCATCATCATAATCATTGTTATAATTCATCATCATAATCATCATCATAATCATCATCATAACCGTCATCGTAATCATCATCAGAATCATCATCATAATCGTCATCATAATCATCATCATAATCATCATCATAATCATCATCATAATCATCATCATAATCATCATCAGAATCATCATCATAATCGTCATCATAATCATCATCATAGTCATCATCATAATAGTCATCATAATCATCATCATAATCGTCATCATTATAGTCATCATAATCGTCATCATAATCATCATCATAGTCATCATCATAATAGTCATCATAATCGTCGTCATAACCGTCATCATAATAGTCATCATAATCGTCATCATTATAGTCATCATAATCATCATCATGATCATCATCATAATCATCATCATGATCATCATCATAATCATCATCATAATCATCATCATAATCATCATCATAATCATCATCATTATCATCATCAAAATCATCATCATCATCATCATCATAATCATCATCATAATCATCATCATAATCATCATCATAACCGTCATCGTAATCATCATCATAATCATCATCATAATCATCATCATAATCATCATCATAATCATCATCATAATCATCATCATAATCATCATCATAATCATCATCATAACCGTCATCGTAATCATCATCATAATCATCATCATAATCATCATCATAATCATCATCATAATCATCATCATAATCATCATCATAATCATCGTTATAATTCATCATCATAATCATCGTTATAATTCATCATCATAATCATGAGCATAATCGTCTTCATGGTCATCATCATAATCGTCATCATAATCATCATAATAGTCATCATAATCGTCATCATTATAGTCATCATAATCAACATCATGATCATCATCATAATCATCATCATAATCATCATCATGATCATCATCATAATCATCATCATAATCATCATCATAACCGTCATCGTAATCATCATCATAATCGTCATCATAATCATCATCATAATCATGAGCATAATCATCATCATAATCGTCATCATAATCAATATCATAATCATCATCATAACCGTCATCGTAATCATCATCATAATCATCATCAGAATCATCATCATAATCATGAGCATAATCATCATCATAATCATCATCATAATCATCATCATAATCATCATCATAATCATCATCAAAATCATCATCATAATCATGAGCATAATCATCATCATAATCGTCATCATAATCATCATCATAGTCATCATCATAATAGTCATCATAATCATCATCATAATCGTCATCATTATAGTCATCATAATCGTCATCATAATCATCATCATAGTCATCATCATAGTCATCATCATAATCATCATCATAATCATCATCATAATCGTCATCATAATCATCATCATAATCATCATCATAATCATCATCAAGATCATCATCATAATCATGAGCATAATCATCATCACAATCGTCATCATAATCATCATCATAATCATCATCAGAATCATCATCATAATCATCATCATAATCATCATCAAAATCATCATCATAATCATGAGCATAATCATCATCATAATCGTCATCATAATCATCATCATAGTCATCATCATAATAGTCATCATAATCATCATCATAGTCATCATCATAATAGTCATCATAATCGTCATCATTATAGTCATCATAATCATCAGCATGATCATCATCATAATCATCATCAAAAT
The DNA here is from genome assembly GCA_947623535.1 of Coelioxys conoideus. Lineage (NCBI taxonomy): Eukaryota > Metazoa > Arthropoda > Insecta > Hymenoptera > Megachilidae > Coelioxys > Coelioxys conoideus. Next base: position 1,794,373 of record CANQJN010000008.1, read on the forward strand.
CATCATCATAATCGTCATCATAATCGTCATCATAATCGTCATCATAATCATCATCAGAATCATCATCATAATCGTCATCATAATCATCATCATAATCATCATCATAATCATCATCATAATCATGAGCATAATCATCATCATAATCATCATCATAATCATCATCATAATCATCATCATAATCATCATCATAATCATCATCAAGATCATCATCATAATCATGAGCATAATCATCGTCACAATCGTCATCATAATCATCATCATAATCATCATCAGAATCATCATCAGAATCATCATCATAATCGTCATCATAATCATCATCATAATCATCATCATAATCATCATCATAATCATCATCATAATCATCATCATAATCATCATCATAATCATCATCATAATCATTGTTATAATTCATCATCATAATCATCATCATAATCATCATCATAACCGTCATCGTAATCATCATCAGAATCATCATCATAATCGTCATCATAATCATCATCATAATCATCATCATAATCATCATCATAATCATCATCATAATCATCATCAGAATCATCATCATAATCGTCATCATAATCATCATCATAGTCATCATCATAATAGTCATCATAATCATCATCATAATCGTCATCATTATAGTCATCATAATCGTCATCATAATCATCATCATAGTCATCATCATAATAGTCATCATAATCGTCATCATTATAGTCATCATAATCATCAGCATGATCATCATCATAATCATCATCAAAATCATCATCATAATCGCCATCATAATCGTCATCATAATCATCATCATAATCATCATCATAATCGTCATCATTATAGTCATCATAATCGTCATCATAATCATCATCATAGTCATCATCATAATAGTCATCATAATCGTCATCATTATAGTCATCATAATCATCAGCATGATCATCATCATAATCATCATCAAAATCATCATCATAATCGTCATCATAATCGTCATCATAATCATCATCATAATCATCATCATAATCATCATCAGAACCGTCATCGTAATCATCATCATAATCATCATCATAATCATCATCATAATCATCATCATAATCATCATCATAATCATCATCAAGATCATCATCATAATCATGAGCATAATCATCATCACAATCGTCATCATAATCAGCATCATAATCATCATCAGAATCATCATCATAATCGTCATCATAATCATCATCATAATCATCATCATAATCATCATCTTAACCGTCATCGTAATCATCATCAGAATCATCATCATAATCGTCATCATAATCATCATCATAATCATCATCATAATCATCATCATAATCATCATCATAATCATCATCAGAATCATCATCATAATCGTCATCATAATCATCATCATAGTCATCATCATAATAGTCATCATAATCATCATCATAATCGTCATCATTATAGTCATCATAATCGTCATCATAATCATCATCATAGTCATCATCATAATAGTCATCATAATCGTCATCATTATAGTCATCATAATCATCAGCATGATCATCATCATAATCATCATCAAAATCATCATCATAATCGTCATCATAATCATCATCATAATCATAATCATAATCATCATCCTAACCGTCATCGTAATCATCATCATAATCATCATCATAATCATCATCATAATCATTATCATAATCATCATCATAATCATCATCATAATCATCATCATAATCATCATCATAATCATCATCATAATCATCATCATAATCATCATCATAATCATCATCAAGATCATCATCATAATCATGAGCATAATCATCATCACAATCGTCATCAGAATCATCATCATAATCATCATCAGAATCATCATCATAATCGTCATCATAATCATCATCATAATCATCATCATAATCATCATCATAATCATCATCAGAATCATCATCATAATCATGAGCATAATCATCATGATAATCGTCATCATAATCATCATCATAGTCATCATCATAATAGTCATCATAATCGTCGTCATAATCGTCATCATTATAGTCATCATAATCGTCATCATAATCATCAGCATAATCATCATCATAATCATCATCATTATCATCATCAAAATCATCATCATCATCATAATCATAATCAAAATCATCATCATAATCATGAGCATAATCATCATCATAATCGTCATCATAATCATCATCATAGTCATCATCATAATAGTCATCATAATCGTCATCATTATAGTCATCATAATCGTCATCATAATCATCATTATAGTCATCATCATAATAGTCATCATAATCGTCATCGTAATCGTCATCATTACAGTCATCGTAATCGTCATCATAATCATCATCATAGTCATCATCATAATCATCATCATAATCATCATCATAATCATCATCATTATCATCATCAAGATCATCATCATAATCATGAGCATAATCATCATCATAATCATCATCATAATCATCATCATAATCATCATCATAATCATCATCAGAATCATCATCATAATCATGAGCATAATCATCATGATAATCGTCATCATAATCATCATCATAGTCATCATCATAATAGTCATCATAATCGTCGTCATAACCGTCATCATAATAGTCATCATAATCGTCATCATTATAGTCATCATAATCATCATCATGATCATCATCATAATCATCATCATAATCATCATCATAATCATCATCATAATCATCATCATTATCATCATCAAAATCATCATCATCATCATCATCATAATCATCATCATAATCATCATCATAATCATCATCATAATCGTCATCATAATCATCATCATAATCATCATCAGAATCATCATCATAATCATCATCATAATCATCATCAGAATCATCATCATAATCATGAGCATAATCATCATCATAATCATCATCATAATCATCATCATAATCATCATCATAATCATCATCATAATCATCATCAAGATCATCATCATAATCATGAGCATAATCATCGTCACAATCGTCATCATAATCATCATCATAATCATCATCAGAATCATCATCATAATCGTCATCATAATCATCATCATAATCATCATCATAATCATCATCATAATCATCATCATAATCATCATCATAATCATCATCATAATCATCATCATAATCATTGTTATAATTCATCATCATAATCATCATCATAATCATCATCATAACCGTCATCGTAATCATCATCAGAATCATCATCATAATCGTCATCATAATCATCATCATAATCATCATCATAATCATCATCATAATCATCATCATAATCATCATCAGAATCATCATCATAATCGTCATCATAATCATCATCATAGTCATCATCATAATAGTCATCATAATCATCATCATAATCGTCATCATTATAGTCATCATAATCGTCATCATAATCATCATCATAGTCATCATCATAATAGTCATCATAATCGTCATCATTATAGTCATCATAATCATCAGCATGATCATCATCATAATCATCATCAAAATCATCATCATAATCGTCATCATAATCGTCATCATAATCATCATCATAATCGTCATCATAATCATCATCATAGTCATCATCATAATAGTCATCATAATCGTCATCATTATAGTCATCATAATCGTCATCATAATCATCATTATAGTCATCATCATAATAGTCATCATAATCGTCATCGTAATCGTCATCATTACAGTCATCGTAATCGTCATCATAATCATCATCATAGTCATCATCATAATCATCATCATAATCATCATCATAATCATCATCATTATCATCATCAAGATCATCATCATAATCATGAGCATAATCATCATCATAATCATCATCATAATCATCATCATAATCATCATCATAATCATCATCAGAATCATCATCATAATCATGAGCATAATCATCATGATAATCGTCATCATAATCATCATCATAGTCATCATCATAATAGTCATCATAATCGTCGTCATAACCGTCATCATAATAGTCATCATAATCGTCATCATTATAGTCATCATAATCATCATCATGATCATCATCATAATCATCATCATAATCATCATCATAATCATCATCATAATCATCATCATTATCATCATCAAAATCATCATCATCATCATCATCATAATCATCATCATAATCATCATCATAATCATCATCATAATCGTCATCATAATCATCATCATAATCATCATCAGAATCATCATCATAATCATCATCATAATCATCATCAGAATCATCATCATAATCATGAGCATAATCATCATCATAATCATCATCATAATCATCATCATAATCATCATCATAATCATCATCATAATCATCATCAAGATCATCATCATAATCATGAGCATAATCATCGTCACAATCGTCATCATAATCATCATCATAATCATCATCAGAATCATCATCATAATCGTCATCATAATCATCATCATAATCATCATCATAATCATCATCATAATCATCATCATAATCATCATCATAATCATCATCATAATCATCATCATAATCATTGTTATAATTCATCATCATAATCATCATCATAATCATCATCATAACCGTCATCGTAATCATCATCAGAATCATCATCATAATCGTCATCATAATCATCATCATAATCATCATCATAATCATCATCATAATCATCATCATAATCATCATCAGAATCATCATCATAATCGTCATCATAATCATCATCATAGTCATCATCATAATAGTCATCATAATCATCATCATAATCGTCATCATTATAGTCATCATAATCGTCATCATAATCATCATCATAGTCATCATCATAATAGTCATCATAATCGTCATCATTATAGTCATCATAATCATCAGCATGATCATCATCATAATCATCATCAAAATCATCATCATAATCGTCATCATAATCGTCATCATAATCATCATCATAATCGTCATCATAATCATCATCATAGTCATCATCATAATAGTCATCATAATCATCATCATAATCGTCATCATTATAGTCATCATAATCGTCATCATAATCATCATCATAGTCATCATCATAATCATCATCATAATCATCATCATAATCATCATCTTAACCGTCATCGTAATCATCATCAGAATCATCATCATAATCGTCATCATAATCATCATCATAATCATCATCATAATCATCATCATAATCATCATCATAATCATCATCAGAATCATCATCATAATCGTCATCATAATCATCATCATAGTCATCATCATAATAGTCATCATAATCATCATCATAATCGTCATCATTATAGTCATCATAATCGTCATCATAATCATCATCATAGTCATCATCATAATAGTCATCATAATCGTCATCATTATAGTCATCATAATCATCAGCATGATCATCATCATAATCATCATCAAAATCATCATCATAATCGTCATCATAATCATCATCATAATCATAATCATAATCATCATCCTAACCGTCATCGTAATCATCATCATAATCATCATCATAATCATCATCATAATCATTATCATAATCATCATCATAATCATCATCATAATCATCATCATAATCATCATCATAATCATCATCATAATCATCATCATAATCATCATCAAGATCATCATCATAATCATGAGCATAATCATCATCACAATCGTCATCAGAATCATCATCATAATCATCATCAGAATCATCATCATAATCGTCATCATAATCATCATCATAATCATCATCATAATCATCATCATAATCATCATCAGAATCATCATCATAATCATGAGCATAATCATCATGATAATCGTCATCATAATCATCATCATAGTCATCATCATAATAGTCATCATAATCGTCGTCATAATCGTCATCATTATAGTCATCATAATCGTCATCATAATCATCAGCATAATCATCATCATAATCATCATCATTATCATCATCAAAATCATCATCATCATCATAATCATAATCAAAATCATCATCATAATCATGAGCATAATCATCATCATAATCGTCATCATAATCATCATCATAGTCATCATCATAATAGTCATCATAATCGTCATCATTATAGTCATCATAATCGTCATCATAATCATCATTATAGTCATCATCATAATAGTCATCATAATCGTCATCGTAATCGTCATCATTACAGTCATCGTAATCGTCATCATAATCATCATCATAGTCATCATCATAATCATCATCATAATCATCATCATAATCATCATCATTATCATCATCAAGATCATCATCATAATCATGAGCATAATCATCATCATAATCATCATCATAATCATCATCATAATCATCATCATAATCATCATCAGAATCATCATCATAATCATGAGCATAATCATCATGATAATCGTCATCATAATCATCATCATAGTCATCATCATAATAGTCATCATAATCGTCGTCATAACCGTCATCATAATAGTCATCATAATCGTCATCATTATAGTCATCATAATCATCATCATGATCATCATCATAATCATCATCATAATCATCATCAGAACCGTCATCGTAATCATCATCATAATCATCATCATAATCATCATCATAATCATCATCATAATCATCATCATAATCATCATCAAGATCATCATCATAATCATGAGCATAATCATCATCACAATCGTCATCATAATCAGCATCATAATCATCATCAGAATCATCATCATAATCGTCATCATAATCATCATCATAATCATCATCATAATCATCATCTTAACCGTCATCGTAATCATCATCAGAATCATCATCATAATCGTCATCATAATCATCATCATAATCATCATCATAATCATCATCATAATCATCATCATAATCATCATCAGAATCATCATCATAATCGTCATCATAATCATCATCATAGTCATCATCATAATAGTCATCATAATCATCATCATAATCGTCATCATTATAGTCATCATAATCGTCATCATAATCATCATCATAGTCATCATCATAATAGTCATCATAATCGTCATCATTATAGTCATCATAATCATCAGCATGATCATCATCATAATCATCATCAAAATCATCATCATAATCGTCATCATAATCATCATCATAATCATAATCATAATCATCATCCTAACCGTCATCGTAATCATCATCATAATCATCATCATAATCATCATCATAATCATTATCATAATCATCATCATAATCATCATCATAATCATCATCATAATCATCATCATAATCATCATCATAATCATCATCATAATCATCATCAAGATCATCATCATAATCATGAGCATAATCATCATCACAATCGTCATCAGAATCATCATCATAATCATCATCAGAATCATCATCATAATCGTCATCATAATCATCATCATAATCATCATCATAATCATCATCATAATCATCATCAGAATCATCATCATAATCATGAGCATAATCATCATGATAATCGTCATCATAATCATCATCATAGTCATCATCATAATAGTCATCATAATCGTCGTCATAATCGTCATCATTATAGTCATCATAATCGTCATCATAATCATCAGCATAATCATCATCATAATCATCATCATTATCATCATCAAAATCATCATCATCATCATAATCATAATCAAAATCATCATCATAATCATGAGCATAATCATCATCATAATCGTCATCATAATCATCATCATAGTCATCATCATAATAGTCATCATAATCGTCATCATTATAGTCATCATAATCGTCATCATAATCATCATTATAGTCATCATCATAATAGTCATCATAATCGTCATCGTAATCGTCATCATTACAGTCATCGTAATCGTCATCATAATCATCATCATAGTCATCATCATAATCATCATCATAATCATCATCATAATCATCATCATTATCATCATCAAGATCATCATCATAATCATGAGCATAATCATCATCATAATCATCATCATAATCATCATCATAATCATCATCAGAATCATCATCATAATCATGAGCATAATCATCATGATAATCGTCATCATAATCATCATCATAGTCATCATCATAATAGTCATCATAATCGTCGTCATAACCGTCATCATAATAGTCATCATAATCGTCATCATTATAGTCATCATAATCATCATCATGATCATCATCATAATCATCATCATAATCATCATCATAATCATCATCATAATCATAATCATTATCATCATCAAAATCATCATCATCATCATCATCATAATCATCATCATAATCATCATCATAATCATCATCATAATCGTCATCATAATCATCATCATAATCATCATCAGAATCATCATCATAATCATCATCATAATCATCATCAGAATCATCATCATAATCATGAGCATAATCATCATCATAATCATCATCATAATCATCATCATAATCATCATCATAATCATCATCATAATCATCATCAAAATCATCATCATAATCATGAGCATAATCATCATCATAATCGTCATCGTAATCATCATCATAATCATCATCAGAATCATCATCATAATCGTCATCATAATCATCATCATAGTCATCATTATAATAGTCATCATAATCATCATCATAATCGTCATCATTATAGTCATCATAATCGTCATCATAATCATCATCATAGTCTTCATCATAATAGTCATCATAATCGTCATCATTATAGTCATCATAATCATCAGCATGATCATCATCATAATCATCATCAAAATCATCATCATAATCGTCATCATAATCATCATCATAATCATCATCATAATCATCATCATAACCGTCATCGTAATCATCATCATAATCATCATCATAATCATCATCATAATCATCATCATAATCGTCTTCATGGTCATCATCATAATCGTCATCATAATCATCATAATAGTCATCATAATCGTCATCATTATAGTCATCATAATCAACATCATGATCATTATCATAATCATCATCATAATCATCATCATGATCATCATCATAATCATCATCATAATCATCATCATAACCGTCATCGTAATCATCATCATAATCATCATCATAATCATCATCATAATCATCATCATAATCATCATCATAATCATCATCAGAATCATCATCATAATCATGAGCATAATCATCATGATAATCGTCATCATAATCATCATCATAGTCATCATCATAATAGTCATCATAATCGTCGTCATAACCGTCATCATAATAGTCATCATAATCGTCATCATTATAGTCATCATAATCGTCATCATGATCATCATCATAATCATCATCATAATCATCATCATAATCATCATCATAATCATCATCATTATCATCATCAAAATCATCATCATCATCATCATCATAATCATCATCATAATCATCATCATAATCATCATCATAATCGTCATCATAATCATCATCATAATCATCATCATAATCATCATCATAATCATCATCATAATCATCATCAGAATCATCATCATAATCATGAGCATAATCATCATCATAATCATCATCATAATCATCATCATAATCATCATCATAATCATCATCAAAATCATCATCATAATCATGAGCATAATCGTCATCATTATAGTCATCATAATCGTCATCATAATCATCATCATAGTCATCATCATAATAGTCATCATAATCGTCATCATTATAGTCATCATAATCATCAGCATGATCATCATCATAATCATCATCAAAATCATCATCATAATCGTCATCATAATCGTCATCATAATCATCATCATAATCATCATCATAATCGTCATCATTATAGTCATCATAATCGTCATCATAATCATCATCATAGTCATCATCATAATCGTCATCATTATAGTCATCATAATCATCAGCATGATCATCATCATAATCATCATCAAAATCATCATCATAATCGTCATCATAATCATCATCATAATCATCATCATAATCATCATCATAACCGTCATCGTAATCATCATCATAATCATCATCATAATCATCATCATAATCATCATCATAATCGTCTTCATGGTCATCATCATAATCGTCATCATAATCATCATAATAGTCATCATAATCGTCATCATTATAGTCATCATAATCAACATCATGATCATTATCATAATCATCATCATAATCATCATCATGATCATCATCATAATCATCATCATAATCATCATCATAACCGTCATCGTAATCATCATCATAATCATCATCATAATCATCATCATAATCATCATCATAATCATCATCATAATCATGAGCATAATCATCATCACAATCGTCATCATAATCATCATCATAATCATCATCAGAATGATAATCATAATCGTCATCATAATCATCATCATAATCATCATCATAATCATCATCATAATCATCATCAGAATCATCATCATAATCATGAGCATAATCATCATCATAATCGTCATCATAATCATCATCATAGTCATCATCATAATAGTCATCATAATCGTCGTCATAATCGTCATCATTATAGTCATCATAATCGTCATCATAATCATCATCATAATCATCATCATAATCATCATCATAATCATCATCATAATCGTCATCATTATAGTCATCATAATCGTCATCATAATCATCATCATAGTCATCATCATAATAGTCATCATAATCATCATCATATTCATCATCATAATCATCATCATAATCATCATCATTATCATCATCAAAATCATCATCATCATCATCATCATAATCATCATCATAATCATCATCATGATCATCATCATAATCATCATCATAATCATCATCATAATCATCATCATAATCATCATCATATTCATCATCATAATCATCATCATAATCATCATCATATTCATCATCATAATCATCATCATAATCATCATCATAATCATCATCATAATCATCATCATAATCGTCTTCATGGTCATCATCATAATCGTCATCATAATCATCATAATAGTCATCATAATCGTCATCATTATAGTCATCATAATCAACATCATGATCATTATCATAATCATCATCATAATCATCATCATGATCATCATCATAATCATCATCATAATCATCATCATAACCGTCATCGTAATCATCATCATAATCATCATCATAATCATCATCATAATCATCATCATAATCATCATCATAATCATCATCAGAATCATCATCATAATCATGAGCATAATCATCATGATAATCGTCATCATAATCATCATCATAGTCATCATCATAATAGTCATCATAATCGTCGTCATAACCGTCATCATAATAGTCATCATAATCGTCATCATTATAGTCATCATAATCATCATCATGATCATCATCATAATCATCATCATAATCATCATCATAATCATCATCATAATCATCATCATTATCATCATCAAAATCATCATCATCATCATCATCATAATCATCATCATAATCATCATCATAATCATCATCATAATCGTCATCATAATCATCATCATAATCATCATCATAATCATCATCATAATCATCATCATAATCATCATCAGAATCATCATCATAATCATGAGCATAATCATCATCATAATCATCATCATAATCATCATCATAATCATCATCATAATCATCATCAAAATCATCATCATAATCATGAGCATAATCGTCATCATTATAGTCATCATAATCGTCATCATAATCATCATCATAGTCATCATCATAATAGTCATCATAATCGTCATCATTATAGTCATCATAATCATCAGCATGATCATCATCATAATCATCATCAAAATCATCATCATAATCGTCATCATAATCGTCATCATAATCATCATCATAATCATCATCATAATCGTCATCATTATAGTCATCATAATCGTCATCATAATCATCATCATAGTCATCATCATAATCGTCATCATTATAGTCATCATAATCATCAGCATGATCATCATCATAATCATCATGAAAATCATCATCATAATCGTCATCATAATCATCATCATAATCATCATCATAATCATCATCAAAATCATCATCATAATCGTCATCATAATCATCATCATAATCATCATCATAATCATCATCATAACCGTCATCGTAATCATCATCATAATCATCATCATAATCATCATCATAATCATCATCATAATCGTCTTCATGGTCATCATCATAATCGTCATCATAATCATCATAATAGTCATCATAATCGTCATCATTATAGTCATCATAATCAACATCATAATCATCATCAGAATCATCATCATAATCATGAGCATAATCATCATCATAATCGTCATCATAATCATCATCATAGTCATCATCATAATAGTCATCATAATCGTCGTCATAATCGTCATCATTATAGTCATCATAATCGTCATCATAATCATCATCATAATCATCATCATAATCATCATCATAATCGTCATCATTATAGTCATCATAATCGTCATCATAATCATCATCATAGTCATCATCATAATAGTCATCATAATCATCATCATATTCATCATCATAATCATCATCATAATCATCATCATTATCATCATCAAAATCATCATCATCATCATCATCATAATCATCATCATAATCATCATCATGATCATCATCATAATCATCATCATAATCATCATCATAATCATCATCATAATCATCATCATATTCATCATCATAATCATCATCATAATCATCATCATTATCATCATCAAAATCATCATCATCATCATCATCATAATCATCATCATAATCATCATGATAATCATCATCATAACCGTCATCGTAATCATCATCATAATCATCATCATAATCATGATCATAATCATCATCAAAATCATCATCATAATCATCATCATAATCGTCATCATAATCATCATCATAATCATCATCATAACCGTCATCGTAATCATCATCAGAATCATCATCATAATCGTCATCATAATCATCATCATAATCATCATCATAATCATCATCATAATCATCATCATAATCATCATCATAATCATGAGCATAATCATCATCATAATCGTCATCATAATCATCATCATAATAGTCATCATAATCGTCATCATAATCGTCATCATTATAGTCATCATAATCATCATCATAATCGTCGTCATAGTCATCATCATAGTCATCATCATAATAGTCATCATAATCGTCATCATTATAGTCATCATAATCATCAGCATGATGATCATCATAATCGTCATCATAATCGTCATCATAATCATCATCATAATCATCATCATAATCATCATCATAATCATCATCATAATCATCATCATAATCATCATCATAATCGTCTTCATGGTCATCATCATAATCGTCATCATAATCATCATAATAGTCATCATAATCGTCATCATTATAGTCATCATAATCATCATCATGATCATCATCATAATCATCATCATAATCATCATCATGATCATCATCATAATCATCATCATAATCATGAGCATAATCATCATCATAATCGTCATCATAATCATCATCATAGTCATCATCATAATAGTCATCATAATCATCATCATAATCGTCATCATTATAGTCATCATAATCGTCATCATAATCGTCGTCATAGTCATCATCATAGTCATCATCATAATAGTCATCATAATCGTCATCATTATAGTCATCATAATCATCAGCATGATGATCATCATAATCGTCATCATAATCGTCATCATAATCATCATCAGAATCATCATCATAATCATCATCATAACCGTCATCGTAATCATCATCATAATCATCATCATAATCATCATCATAATCATCATCATAATCATCATCATAATCGTCATCATAATCATCATCATAATCATCATCATAATCATCATCAAGATCATCATCATAATCATGGGCATAATCATCATCACAATCGTCATCATAATCATCATCATAATCATCATCAGAATCATCATCATAATCGTCATCATAATCATCATCATAATCATCATCATAATCATCATCATAATCATCATCATAATCATCATCATAATCATCATCATAATCATCGTTATAATTCATCATCATAATAATCATCATAATCATCATCATAACCGTCATCGTAATCATCATCAGAATCATCATCAGAATCATCATCATAATCGTCATCATAATCATCATCATAATCATCATCATAATCATCATCATAATCATCATCATAATCATCATCAGAATCATCATCATAATCATGAGCATAATCATCATCATAATCATCATCATAATCATCATCATAATCATCATCATAATCATCATCAAAATCATCATCATAATCATGAGCATAATCATCATCATAATCGTCATCATAATCATCATCATAGCCATCATCATAATAGTCATCATAATCATCATCATAATCGTCATCAATATAGTCATCATAATCGTCATCATAATCATCATCATAGTCATCATCATAATAGTCATCATAATCGTCATCATAATCATCATCATAATCATCATCATAATCATCATCATAATCATGAGCATAATCATCATCATAATCGTCATCATAATCATCATCATAGTCATCATCATAATAGTCATCATAATCATCATCATAATCATCGTTATAATTCATCATCATAATAATCATCATAATCATCATCATAACCGTCATCGTAATCATCATCAGAATCATCATCAGAATCATCATCATAATCGTCATCATAATCATCATCATAATCATCATCATAATCATCATCATAATCATCATCATAATCATCATCAGAATCATCATCATAATCATGAGCATAATCATCATCATAATCATCATCATAATCATCATCAGAATCATCATCATAATCATCATCATAACCGTCATCGTAATCATCATCATAATCATCATCATAATCATCATCATAATCATCATCATAATCGTCATCATAATCATCATCATAATCATCATCATAATCATCATCATAATCATCATCAAGATCATCATCATAATCATGGGCATAATCATCATCACAATCGTCATCATAATCATCATCATAATCATCATCAGAATCATCATCATAATCGTCATCATAATCATCATCATAATCATCATCATAATCATCATCATAATCATCATCATAATCATCATCATAATCATCATCAGAATCATCATCATAATCGTCATCATAATCATCATCATAATCATCATCATAATCATCATCATAATCATCATCATAATCATCATCAAAATCATCATCATAATCATGAGCATAATCATCATCATAATCGTCATCATAATCATCATCATAGCCATCATCATAATAGTCATCATAATCATCATCATAATCATCATCATAATCATCATCATAATCATCATCATAATCATCATCATATTCATCATCATAATCATCATCATAATCATCATCATATTCATCATCATAATCATCATCATAATCATCATCATAATCATCATCATAATCATCATCATAATCGTCTTCATGGTCATCATCATAATCGTCATCATAATCATCATAATAGTCATCATAATCGTCATCATTATAGTCATCATAATCAACATCATGATCATTATCATAATCATCATCATAATCATCATCATAATCATCATCATAATCATCATCATAATCATCATCATAATCATCATCATAATCATCATCAGAATCATCATCATAATCATGAGCATAATCATCATGATAATCGTCATCATAATCATCATCATAGTCATCATCATAATAGTCATCATAATCGTCGTCATAACCGTCATCATAATAGTCATCATAATCGTCATCATTATAGTCATCATAATCGTCATCATGATCATCATCATAATCATCATCATAATCATCATCATAATCATCATCATAATCATCATCATTATCATCATCAAAATCATCATCATCATCATCATCATAATCATCATCATAATCATCATCATAATCATCATCATAATCGTCATCATAATCATCATCATAATCATCATCATAATCATCATCATAATCATCATCATAATCATCATCAGAATCATCATCATAATCATGAGCATAATCATCATCATAATCATCATCATAATCATCATCATAATCATCATCATAATCATCATCAAAATCATCATCATAATCATGAGCATAATCGTCATCATTATAGTCATCATAATCGTCATCATAATCATCATCATAGTCATCATCATAATAGTCATCATAATCGTCATCATTATAGTCATCATAATCATCAGCATGATCATCATCATAATCATCATCAAAATCATCATCATAATCGTCATCATAATCGTCATCATAATCATCATCATAATCATCATCATAATCGTCATCATTATAGTCATCATAATCGTCATCATAATCATCATCATAGTCATCATCATAATCGTCATCATTATAGTCATCATAATCATCAGCATGATCATCATCATAATCATCATCAAAATCATCATCATAATCGTCATCATAATCATCATCATAATCATCATCATAATCATCATCATAACCGTCATCGTAATCATCATCATAATCATCATCATAATCATCATCATAATCATCATCATAATCGTCTTCATGGTCATCATCATAATCGTCATCATAATCATCATAATAGTCATCATAATCGTCATCATTATAGTCATCATAATCAACATCATGATCATTATCATAATCATCATCATAATCATCATCATGATCATCATCATAATCATCATCATAATCATCACCATAACCGTCATCGTAATCATCATCATAATCATCATCATAATCATCATCATAATCATCATCATAATCATCATCATAATCATGAGCATAATCATCATCACAATCGTCATCATAATCATCATCATAATCATCATCAGAATGATAATCATAATCGTCATCATAATCATCATCATAATCATCATCATAATCATCATCATAATCATCATCATAATCATCATCATAATCATCATCAGAATCATCATCATAATCATGAGCATAATCATCATCATAATCGTCATCATAATCATCATCATAGTCATCATCATAATAGTCATCATAATCGTCGTCATAATCGTCATCATTATAGTCATCATAATCGTCATCATAATCATCATCATAATCATCATCATAATCATCATCATAATCATCATCATAATCGTCATCATTATAGTCATCATAATCGTCATCATAATCATCATCATAGTCATCATCATAATAGTCATCATAATCATCATCATATTCATCATCATAATCATCATCATAATCATCATCATTATCATCATCAAAATCATCATCATCATCATCATCATAATCATCATCATAATCATCATCATGATCATCATCATAATCATCATCATAATCATCATCATAATCATCATCATAATCATCATCATATTCATCATCATAATCATCATCATAATCATCATCATATTCATCATCATAATCATCATCATAATCATCATCATAATCATCATCATAATCATCATCATAATCGTCTTCATGGTCATCATCATAATCGTCATCATAATCATCATAATAGTCATCATAATCGTCATCATTATAGTCATCATAATCAACATCATGATCATTATCATAATCATCATCATAATCATCATCATGATCATCATCATAATCATCATCATAATCATCATCATAACCGTCATCGTAATCATCATCATAATCATCATCATAATCATCATCATAATCATCATCATAATCATCATCATAATCATCATCAGAATCATCATCATAATCATGAGCATAATCATCATGATAATCGTCATCATAATCATCATCATAGTCATCATCATAATAGTCATCATAATCGTCGTCATAACCGTCATCATAATAGTCATCATAATCGTCATCATTATAGTCATCATAATCATCATCATGATCATCATCATAATCATCATCATAATCATCATCATAATCATCATCATAATCATCATCATTATCATCATCAAAATCATCATCATCATCATCATCATAATCATCATCATAATCATCATCATAATCATCATCATAATCGTCATCATAATCATCATCATAATCATCATCATAATCATCATCATAATCATCATCATAATCATCATCAGAATCATCATCATAATCATGAGCATAATCATCATCATAATCATCATCATAATCATCATCATAATCATCATCATAATCATCATCAAAATCATCATCATAATCATGAGCATAATCGTCATCATTATAGTCATCATAATCGTCATCATAATCATCATCATAGTCATCATCATAATAGTCATCATAATCGTCATCATTATAGTCATCATAATCATCAGCATGATCATCATCATAATCATCATCAAAATCATCATCATAATCGTCATCATAATCGTCATCATAATCATCATCATAATCATCATCATAATCGTCATCATTATAGTCATCATAATCGTCATCATAATCATCATCATAGTCATCATCATAATCGTCATCATTATAGTCATCATAATCATCAGCATGATCATCATCATAATCATCATCAAAATCATCATCATAATCGTCATCATAATCATCATCATAATCATCATCATAATCATCATCATAACCGTCATCGTAATCATCATCATAATCATCATCATAATCATCATCATAATCATCATCATAATCGTCTTCATGGTCATCATCATAATCGTCATCATAATCATCATAATAGTCATCATAATCGTCATCATTATAGTCATCATAATCAACATCATGATCATTATCATAATCATCATCATAATCATCATCATGATCATCATCATAATCATCATCATAATCATCATCATAACCGTCATCGTAATCATCATCATAATCATCATCATAATCATCATCATAATCATCATCATAATCATCATCATAATCATGAGCATAATCATCATCACAATCGTCATCATAATCATCATCATAATCATCATCAGAATGATCATCATAATCGTCATCATAATCATCATCATAATCATCATCATAATCATCATCATAATCATCATCAGAATCATCATCATAATCATGAGCATAATCATCATCATAATCGTCATCATAATCATCATCATAGTCATCATCATAATAGTCATCATAATCGTCGTCATAATCGTCATCATTATAGTCATCATAATCGTCATCATAATCATCATCATAATCATCATCATAATCATCATCATAATCGTCATCATTATAGTCATCATAATCGTCATCATAATCATCATCATAGTCATCATCATAATAGTCATCATAATCATCATCATATTCATCATCATAATCATCATCATAATCATCATCATTATCATCATCAAAATCATCATCATCATCATCATCATAATCATCATCATAATCATCATCATGATCATCATCATAATCATCATCATAATCATCATCATAATCATCATCATAATCATCATCATATTCATCATCATAATCATCATCATAATCATCATCATTATCATCATCAAAATCATCATCATCATCACCATCATAATCATCATCATAATCATCATGATAATCATCATCATAACCGTCATCGTAATCATCATCATAATCATCATCATAATCATGATCATAATCATCATCAAAATCATCATCATAATCATCATCATAATCGTCATCATAATCATCATCATAATCATCATCATAACCGTCATCGTAATCATCATCAGAATCATCATCATAATCGTCATCATAATCATCATCATAATCATCATCATAATCATCATCATAATCATCATCATAATCATCATCATAATCATGAGCATAATCATCATCATAATCGTCATCATAATCATCATCATAATAGTCATCATAATCGTCATCATAATCGTCATCATTATAGTCATCATAATCATCATCATAATCGTCGTCATAGTCATCATCATAGTCATCATCATAATAGTCATCATAATCGTCATCATTATAGTCATCATAATCATCAGCATGATGATCATCATAATCGTCATCATAATCGTCATCATAATCATCATCATAATCATCATCATAATCATCATCATAATCATCATCATAATCATCATCATAATCATCATCATAATCGTCTTCATGGTCATCATCATAATCGTCATCATAATCATCATAATAGTCATCATAATCGTCATCATTATAGTCATCATAATCATCATCATGATCATCATCATAATCATCATCATAATCATCATCATGATCATCATCATAATCATCATCATAATCATGAGCATAATCATCATCATAATCGTCATCATAATCATCATCATAGTCATCATCATAATAGTCATCATAATCATCATCATAATCGTCATCATTATAGTCATCATAATCGTCATCATAATCGTCGTCATAGTCATCATCATAGTCATCATCATAATAGTCATCATAATCGTCATCATTATAGTCATCATAATCATCAGCATGATGATCATCATAATCGTCATCATAATCGTCATCATAATCATCATCAGAATCATCATCATAATCATCATCATAACCGTCATCGTAATCATCATCATAATCATCATCATAATCATCATCATAATCATCATCATAATCATCATCATAATCGTCATCATAATCATCATCATAATCATCATCATAATCATCATCAAGATCATCATCATAATCATGGGCATAATCATCATCACAATCGTCATCATAATCATCATCATAATCATCATCAGAATCATCATCATAATCGTCATCATAATCATCATCATAATCATCATCATAATCATCATCATAATCATCATCATAATCATCATCATAATCATCATCATAATCATCGTTATAATTCATCATCATAATAATCATCATAATCATCATCATAACCGTCATCGTAATCATCATCAGAATCATCATCAGAATCATCATCATAATCGTCATCATAATCATCATCATAATCATCATCATAATCATCATCATAATCATCATCATAATCATCATCAGAATCATCATCATAATCATGAGCATAATCATCATCATAATCATCATCATAATCATCATCATAATCATCATCATAATCATCATCAAAATCATCATCATAATCATGAGCATAATCATCATCATAATCGTCATCATAATCATCATCATAGCCATCATCATAATAGTCATCATAATCATCATCATAATCGTCATCAATATAGTCATCATAATCGTCATCATAATCATCATCATAGTCATCATCATAATAGTCATCATAATCGTCATCATAATCATCATCATAATCATCATCATAATCATCATCATAATCATGAGCATAATCATCATCATAATCGTCATCATAATCATCATCATAGTCATCATCATAATAGTCATCATAATCATCATCATAATCATCGTTATAATTCATCATCATAATAATCATCATAATCATCATCATAACCGTCATCGTAATCATCATCAGAATCATCATCAGAATCATCATCATAATCGTCATCATAATCATCATCATAATCATCATCATAATCATCATCATAATCATCATCATAATCATCATCAGAATCATCATCATAATCATGAGCATAATCATCATCATAATCATCATCATAATCATCATCAGAATCATCATCATAATCATCATCATAACCGTCATCGTAATCATCATCATAATCATCATCATAATCATCATCATAATCATCATCATAATCGTCATCATAATCATCATCATAATCATCATCATAATCATCATCATAATCATCATCAAGATCATCATCATAATCATGGGCATAATCATCATCACAATCGTCATCATAATCATCATCATAATCATCATCAGAATCATCATCATAATCGTCATCATAATCATCATCATAATCATCATCATAATCATCATCATAATCATCATCATAATCATCATCATAATCATCGTTATAATTCATCATCATAATAATCATCATAATCATCATCATAACCGTCATCGTAATCATCATCAGAATCATCATCAGAATCATCATCATAATCGTCATCATAATCATCATCATAATCATCATCATAATCATCATCATAATCATCATCATAATCATCATCAAAATCATCATCATAATCATGAGCATAATCATCATCATAATCGTCATCATAATCATCATCATAGCCATCATCATAATAGTCATCATAATCATCATCATAATCGTCATCATTATAGTCATCATAATCGTCATCATAATCATCATCATAGTCATCATCATAATAGTCATCATAATCGTCATCATTATAGTCATCATAATCATCAGCATGATCATCATCATAATCATCATCAAAATCATCATCATAATCGTCATCATAATCGTCATCATAATCATCATCATAATCATCATCATAATCGTCATCATTATAGTCATCATAATCGTCATCATAATCATCATCATAGTCATCATCATAATAGTCATCATAATCGTCATCATTATAGTCATCATAATCATCAGCATGATCATCATCATAATCATCATCAAAATCATCATCATAATCGTCATCATAATCGTCATCATAATCATCATCATAATCATCATCATAATCATCATCAGAACCGTCATCGTAATCATCATCATAATCATCATCATAATCATCATCATAATCATCATCATAATCATCATCATAATCATCATCATAATCATCATCATAATCATCATCAAGATCATCATCATAATCATGAGCATAATCATCATCACAATCGTCATCATAATCATCATCATAATCATCATCAGAATCATCATCATAATCGTCATCATAATCATCATCATAATCATCATCATAATCATCATCATAATCATCATCATAATCATCATCATAATCATTGTTATAATTCATCATCATAATCATCATCATAATCATCATCAGAACCGTCATCGTAATCATCATCAGAATCATCATCATAATCGTCATCATAATCATCATCATAATCATCATCATAATCATCATCATAATCATCATCATAATCATCATCAGAATCATCATCATAATCGTCATCATAATCATAATCATAGTCATCATCATAATAGTCATCATAATCATCATCATAATCGTCATCATTATAGTCATCATAATCGTCATCATAATCATCATCATAGTCATCATCATAATAGTCATCATAATCGTCATCATTATAGTCATCATAATCATCAGCATGATCATCATCATAATCATCATCAAAATCATCATCATAATCGTCATCATAATCGTCATCATAATCATCATCATAATCATCATCATAATCGTCATCATTATAGTCATCATAATCGTCATCATAATCATCATCATAGTCATCATCATAATAGTCATCATAATCGTCATCATTATAGTCATCATAATCATCAGCATGATCATCATCATAATCATCATCAAAATCATCATCATAATCGTCATCATAATCGTCATCATAATCATCATCATAATCATCATCATAATCATCATCAGAACCGTCATCGTAATCATCATCATAATCATCATCATAATCATCATCATAATCATCATCATAATCATCATCATAATCATCATCAAGATCATCATCATAATCATGAGCATAATCATCATCACAATCGTCATCATAATCATCATCATAATCATCATCATAATCATCATCATAATCATCATCATAATCATCATCATAATCATCATCATAATCATCATCATAATCATTGTTATAATTCATCATCATAATCATCATCATAATCATCATCATAACCGTCATCGTAATCATCATCAGAATCATCATCATAATCGTCATCATAATCATCATCATAATCATCATCATAATCATCATCATAATCATCATCATAATCATCATCAGAATCATCATCATAATCGTCATCATAATCATCATCATAGTCATCATCATAATAGTCATCATAATCATCATCATAATCGTCATCATTATAGTCATCATAATCGTCATCATAATCATCATCATAGTCATCATCATAATAGTCATCATAATCGTCATCATTATAGTCATCATAATCATCAGCATGATCATCATCATAATCATCATCAAAATCATCATCATAATCGTCATCATAATCGTCATCATAATCATCATCATAATCATCATCATAATCGTCATCATTATAGTCATCATAATCGTCATCATAATCATCATCATAGTCATCATCATAATAGTCATCATAATCGTCATCATTATAGTCATCATAATCATCAGCATGATCATCATCATAATCATCATCAAAATCATCATCATAATCGTCATCATTATCGTCATCATAATCATCATCATAATCATCATCATAATCATCATCAGAACCGTCATCGTAATCATCATCATAATCACCATCATAATCATCATCATAATCATCATCATAATCATCATCATAATCATCATCAAGATCATCATCATAATCATGAGCATAATCATCATCACAATCGTCATCATAATCAGCATCATAATCATCATCAGAATCATCATCATAATCGTCATCATAATCATCATCATAATCATCATCATAATCATCATCTTAACCGTCATCGTAATCATCATCAGAATCATCATCATAATCGTCATCATAATCATCATCATAATCATCATCATAATCATCATCATAATCATCATCATAATCATCATCAGAATCATCATCATAATCGTCATCATAATCATCATCATAGTCATCATCATAATAGTCATCATAATCATCATCATAATCGTCATCATTATAGTCATCATAATCGTCATCATAATCATCATCATAGTCATCATCATAATAGTCATCATAATCGTCATCATTATAGTCATCATAATCATCAGCATGATCATCATCATAATCATCATCAAAATCATCATCATAATCGTCATCATAATCATCATCATAATCATAATCATAATCATCATCATAACCGTCATCGTAATCATCATCATAATCATCATCATAATCATCATCATAATCATCATCATAATCATCATCATAATCATCATCATAATCATCATCATAATCATCATCATAATCATCATCATAATCATCATCATAATCATCATCAAGATCATCATCATAATCATGAGCATAATCATCATCACAATCGTCATCAGAATCATCATCATAATCATCATCAGAATCATCATCATAATCGTCATCATAATCATCATCATAATCATCATCATAATCATCATCATAATCATCATCAGAATCATCATCATAATCATGAGCATAATCATCATGATAATCGTCATCATAATCATCATCATAGTCATCATCATAATAGTCATCATAATCGTCGTCATAATCGTCATCATTATAGTCATCATAATCGTCATCATAATCATCAGCATAATCATCATCATAATCATCATCATTATCATCATCAAAATCATCATCATCATCATAATCATAATCAAAATCATCATCATAATCATGAGCATAATCATCATCATAATCGTCATCATAATCATCATCATAGTCATCATCATAATAGTCATCATAATCGTCATCATTATAGTCATCATAATCGTCATCATAATCATCATTATAGTCATCATCATAATAGTCATCATAATCGTCATCGTAATCGTCATCATTACAGTCATCGTAATCGTCATCATAATCATCATCATAGTCATCATCATAATCATCATCATAATCATCATCATAATCATCATCATTATCATCATCAAGATCATCATCATAATCATGAGCATAATCATCATCATAATCATCATCATAATCATCATCATAATCATCATCATAATCATCATCAGAATCATCATCATAATCATGAGCATAATCATCATGATAATCGTCATCATAATCATCATCATAGTCATCATCATAATAGTCATCATAATCGTCGTCATAACCGTCATCATAATAGTCATCATAATCGTCATCATTATAGTCATCATAATCATCATCATGATCATCATCATAATCATCATCATAATCATCATCATAATCATCATCATAATCATCATCATTATCATCATCAAAATCATCATCATCATCATCATCATAATCATCATCATAATCATCATCATAATCATCATCATAATCGTCATCATAATCATCATCATAATCATCATCATAATCATCATCATAATCATCATCATAATCATCATCAGAATCATCATCATAATCATGAGCATAATCATCATCATAATCATCATCATAATCATCATCATAATCATCATCATAATCATCATCAAAATCATCATCATAATCATGAGCATAATCGTCATCATTATAGTCATCATAATCGTCATCATAATCATCATCATAGTCATCATCATAATAGTCATCATAATCGTCATCATTATAGTCATCATAATCATCAGCATGATCATCATCATAATCATCATCAAAATCATCATCATAATCGTCATCATAATCGTCATCATAATCATCATCATAATCATCATCATAATCGTCATCATTATAGTCATCATAATCGTCATCATAATCATCATCATAGTCATCATCATAATCGTCATCATTATAGTCATCATAATCATCAGCATGATCATCATCATAATCATCATCAAAATCATCATCATAATCGTCATCATAATCATCATCATAATCATCATCATAATCATCATCATAACCGTCATCGTAATCATCATCATAATCATCATCATAATCATCATCATAATCATCATCATAATCGTCTTCATGGTCATCATCATAATCGTCATCATAATCATCATAATAGTCATCATAATCATCATCAAAATCATCATCATAATCGTCATCATAATCATCATCATAATCATCATCATAATCATCATCATAACCGTCATCGTAATCATCATCATAATCATCATCAAAATCATCATCATAATCGTCATCATAATCATCATCATAATCATCATCATAATCATCATCATAATCATCATCATAACCGTCATCGTAATCATCATCAGAATCATCATCATAATCGTCATCATAATCATCATCATAATCATCATCATAATCATCATCATAATCATCATCATAATCATCATCAGAATCATCATCATAATCGTCATCATAATCATCATCATAGTCATCATCATAATAGTCATCATAATCATCATCATAATCGTCATCATTATAGTCATCATAATCGTCATCATAATCATCATCATAGTCATCATCATAATAGTCATCATAATCGTCATCATTATAGTCATCATAATCATCAGCATGATCATCATCATAATCATCATCAAAATCATCATCATAATCGTCATCATAATCGTCATCATAATCATCATCATAATCATCATCATAATCATCATCATAACCGTCATCGTAATCATCATCATAATCATCATCATAATCATCATCATAATCATCATCATAATCGTCTTCATGGTCATCATCATAATCGTCATCATAATCATCATAATAGTCATCATAATCATCATCAAAATCATCATCATAATCGTCATCATAATCATCATCATAATCATCATCATAATCATCATCAGAACCGTCATCGTAATCATCATCATAATCACCATCATAATCATCATCATAATCATCATCATAATCATCATCATAATCATCATCAAGATCATCATCATAATCATGAGCATAATCATCATCACAATCGTCATCATAATCAGCATCATAATCATCATCAGAATCATCATCATAATCGTCATCATAATCATCATCATAATCATCATCATAATCATCATCTTAACCGTCATCGTAATCATCATCAGAATCATCATCATAATCGTCATCATAATCATCATCATAATCATCATCATAATCATCATCATAATCATCATCATAATCATCATCAGAATCATCATCATAATCGACATCATAATCATCATCATAGTCATCATCATAATAGTCATCATAATCATCATCATAATCGTCATCATTATAGTCATCATAATCGTCATCATAATCATCATCATAGTCATCATCATAATAGTCATCATAATCGTCATCATTATAGTCATCATAATCATCAGCATGATCATCATCATAATCATCATCAAAATCATCATCATAATCGTCATCATAATCATCATCATAATCATAATCATAATCATCATCATAACCGTCATCGTAATCATCATCATAATCATCATCATAATCATCATCATAATCATCATCATAATCATCATCATAATCATCATCATAATCATCATCATAATCATCATCATAATCATCATCATAATCATCATCATAATCATCATCAAGATCATCATCATAATCATGAGCATAATCATCATCACAATCGTCATCAGAATCATCATCATAATCATCATCAGAATCATCATCATAATCGTCATCATAATCATCATCATAATCATCATCATAATCATCATCATAATCATCATCAGAATCATCATCATAATCATGAGCATAATCATCATGATAATCGTCATCATAATCATCATCATAGTCATCATCATAATAGTCATCATAATCGTCGTCATAATCGTCATCATTATAGTCATCATAATCGTCATCATAATCATCAGCATAATCATCATCATAATCATCATCATTATCATCATCAAAATCATCATCATCATCATAATCATAATCAAAATCATCATCATAATCATGAGCATAATCATCATCATAATCGTCATCATAATCATCATCATAGTCATCATCATAATAGTCATCATAATCGTCATCATAATCATCATTATAGTCATCATCATAATAGTCATCATAATCGTCATCGTAATCGTCATCATTACAGTCATCGTAATCGTCATCATAATCATCATCATAGTCATCATCATAATCATCATCATAATCATCATCATAATCATCATCATTATCATCATCAAGATCATCATCATAATCATGAGCATAATCATCATCATAATCATCATCATAATCATCATCATAATCATCATCATAATCATCATCAGAATCATCATCATAATCATGAGCATAATCATCATGATAATCGTCATCATAATCATCATCATAGTCATCATCATAATAGTCATCATAATCGTCGTCATAACCGTCATCATAATAGTCATCATAATCGTCATCATTATAGTCATCATAATCATCATCATGATCATCATCATAATCATCATCATAATCATCATCATAATCATCATCATAATCATCATCATTATCATCATCAAAATCATCATCATCATCATCATCATAATCATCATCATAATCATCATCATAATCATCATCATAATCGTCATCATAATCATCATCATAATCATCATCATAATCATCATCATAATCATCATCATAATCATCATCATAATCATCATCATAATCATCATCATAATCATCATCATAATCATCATCAAAATCATCATCATAATCATGAGCATAATCGTCATCATTATAGTCATCATAATCGTCATCATAATCATCATCATAGTCATCATCATAATAGTCATCATAATCGTCATCATTATAGTCATCATAATCATCAGCATGATCATCATCATAATCATCATCAAAATCATCATCATAATCGTCATCATAATCGTCATCATAATCATCATCATAATCATCATCATAATCGTCATCATTATAGTCATCATAATCGTCATCATAATCATCATCATAGTCATCATCATAATCGTCATCATTATAGTCATCATAATCATCAGCATGATCATCATCATAATCATCATCAAAATCATCATCATAATCGTCATCATAATCATCATCATAATCATCATCATAATCATCATCATAACCGTCATCGTAATCATCATCATAATCATCATCATAATCGTCTTCATGGTCATCATCATAATCGTCATCATAATCATCATAATAGTCATCATAATCGTCATCATAATCATCATCATAGTCATCATCATAATCGTCATCATTATAGTCATCATAATCAACATCATGATCATTATCATAATCATCATCATAATCATCATCATGATCATCATCATAATCATCATCATAATCATCATCATAACCGTCATCGTAATCATCATCATAATCATCATCATAATCATCATCATAACCGTCATCGTAATCATCATCATAATCATCATCATAATCATCATCATAATCATCATCATAATCGTCTTCATGGTCATCATCATAATCGTCATCATAATCATCATAATAGTCATCATAATCGTCATCATAATCATCATCATAGTCATCATCATAATCGTCATCATTATAGTCATCATAATCAACATCATGATCATTATCATAATCATCATCATAATCATCATCATGATCATCATCATAATCATCATCATAATCATCATCATAACCGTCATCGTAATCATCATCATAATCATCATCATAATCATCATCATAATCATCATCATAATCATCATCATAATCATGAGCATAATCATCATCACAATCGTCATCATAATCATCATCATAATCATCATCAGAATGATCATCATAATCGTCATCATAATCATCATCATAATCATCATCATAATCATCATCATAATCATCATCAGAATCATCATCATAATCATGAGCATAATCATCATCATAATCGTCATCATAATCATCATCATAGTCATCATCATAATAGTCATCATAATCGTCGTCATAATCGTCATCATTATAGTCATCATAATCGTCATAATCATCATCATAATCATCATCATAATCATCATCATAATCGTCATCATTATAGTCATCATAATCGTCATCATAATCATCATCATAGTCATCATCATAATAGTCATCATAATCATCATCATATTCATCATCATAATCATCATCATAATCATCATCATTATCATCATCAAAATCATCATCATCATCATCATCATAATCATCATCATAATCATCATCATGATCATCATCATAATCATCATCATAATCATCATCATAATCATCATCATAATCATCATCATATTCATCATCATAATCATCATCATAATCATCATCATTATCATCATCAAAATCATCATCATCATCATCATCATAATCATCATCATAATCATCATGATAATCATCATCATAACCGTCATCGTAATCATCATCATAATCATCATCATAATCATGATCATAATCATCATCAAAATCATCATCATAATCATCATCATAATCGTCATCATAATCATCATCATAATCATCATCATAACCGTCATCGTAATCATCATCAGAATCATCATCATAATCGTAATCATAATCATCATCATAATCATCATCATAATCATCATCATAATCATCATCATAATCATCATCATAATCATGAGCATAATCATCATCATAATCGTCATCATAATCATCATCATAATAGTCATCATAATCGTCATCATAATCGTCATCATTATAGTCATCATAATCATCATCATAATCGTCGTCATAGTCATCATCATAGTCATCATCATAATAGTCATCGTAATCGTCATCATTATAGTCATCATAATCATCAGCATGATGATCATCATAATCGTCATCATAATCGTCATCATAATCATCATCAGAATCATCATCATAATCATCATCATAACCGTCATCGTAATCATCATCATAATCATCATCATAATCATCATCATAATCATCATCATAATCATCATCATAATCATGAGCATAATCATCATCATAATCATCATCATAATCATCATCATAATCATCATCATGATCATCATCATAATCATCATCATAATCATCATCATAATCATCATCATAATCATCATCATAATCATCATCATAATCGTCTTCATGGTCATCATCATAATCGTCATCATAATCATCATAATAGTCATCATAATCGTCTTCATTATAGTCATCATAATCATCATCATGATCATCATCATAATCATCATCATAATCATCATCATGATCATCATCATAATCATCATCATAATCATGAGCATAATCATCATCATAATCGTCATCATAATCATCATCATAGTCATCATCATAATAGTCATCATAATCATCATCATAATCGTCATCATTATAGTCATCATAATCGTCATCATAATCGTCGTCATAGTCATCATCATAGTCATCATCATAATAGTCATCATAATCGTCATCATTATAGTCGTCATAATCATCAGCATGATGATCATCATAATCGTCATCATAATCGTCATCATAATCATCATCAGAATCATCATCATAATCATCATCATAACCGTCATCGTAATCATCATCATAATCATCATCATAATCATCATCATAATCATCATCATAATCATCATCATAATCGTCATCATAATCATCATCATAATCATCATCATAATCATCATCAAGATCATCATCATAATCATGGGCATAATCATCATCACAATCGTCATCATAATCATCATCATAATCATCATCAGAATCATCATCATAATCGTCATCATAATCATCATCATAATCATCATCATAATCATCATCATAATCATCATCATAATCATCATCATAATCATCATCATAATCATCGTTATAATTCATCATCATAATAATCATCATAATCATCATCATAACCGTCATCGTAATCATCATCAGAATCATCATCAGAATCATCATCATAATCGTCATCATAATCATCATCATAATCATCATCATAATCATCATCATAATCATCATCATAATCATCATCAGAATCATCATCATAATCATGAGCATAATCATCATCATAATCATCATCATAATCATCATCATAATCATCATCATAATCATCATCAAAATCATCATCATAATCATGAGCATAATCATCATCATAATCGTCATCATAATCATCATCATAGCCATCATCATAATCATCATCATAATCATCATCATAATCATCGTTATAATTCATCATCATAATAATCATCATAATCATCATCATAACCGTCATCGTAATCATCATCAGAATCATCATCAGAATCATCATCATAATCGTCATCATAATCATCATCATAATCATCATCATAATCATCATCATAATCATCATCAGAATCATCATCATAATCATGAGCATAATCATCATCATAATCATGGGCATAATCATCATCACAATCGTCATCATAATCATCATCATAATCATCATCAGAATCATCATCATAATCGTCATCATAATCATCATCATAATCATCATCATAATCATCATCATAATCATCATCATAATCATCGTTATAATTCATCATCATAATAATCATCATAATCATCATCATAACCGTCATCGTAATCATCATCAGAATCATCATCAGAATCATCATCATAATCGTCATCATAATCATCATCATAATCATCATCATAATCATCATCATAATCATCATCATAATCATCATCAAAATCATCATCATAATCATGAGCATAATCATCATCATAATCGTCATCATAATCATCATCATAGCCATCATCATAATAGTCATCATAATCATCATCATAATCGTCATCATTATAGTCATCATAATCGTCATCATAATCATCATCATAGTCATCATCATAATAGTCATCATAATCGTCATCATTATAGTCATCATAATCATCAGCATGATCATCATCATAATCATCATCATAATCATCATCATAATCATCATCATAATCATCGTTATAATTCATCATCATAATAATCATCATAATCATCATCATAACCGTCATCGTAATCATCATCAGAATCATCATCAGAATCATCATCATAATCGTCATCATAATCATCATCATAATCATCATCATAATCATCATCATAATCATCATCATAATCATCATCAAAATCATCATCATAATCATGAGCATAATCATCATCATAATCGTCATCATAATCATCATCATAGCCATCATCATAATAGTCATCATAATCATCATCATAATCGTCATCATTATAGTCATCATAATCGTCATCATAATCATCATCATAGTCATCATCATAATAGTCATCATAATCGTCATCATTATAGTCATCATAATCATCAGCATGATCATCATCATAATCATCATCAAAATCATCATCATAATCGTCATCATAATCGTCATCATAATCATCATCATAATCATCATCATAATCGTCATCATTATAGTCATCATAATCGTCATCATAATCATCATCATAGTCATCATCATAATAGTCATCATAATCGTCATCATTATAGTCATCATAATCATCAGCATGATCATCATCATAATCATCATCAAAATCATCATCATAATCGTCATCATAATCGTCATCATAATCATCATCATAATCATCATCATAATCATCATCAGAACCGTCATCGTAATCATCATCATAATCATCATCATAATCATCATCATAATCATCATCATAATCATCATCATAATCATCATCATAATCATCATCATAATCATCATCATAATCATCATCAAGATCATCATCATAATCATGAGCATAATCATCATCACAATCGTCATCATAATCATCATCATAATCATCATCAGAATCATCATCATAATCGTCATCATAATCATCATCATAATCATCATCATAATCATCATCATAATCATCATCATAATCATCATCATAATCATTGTTATAATTCATCATCATAATCATCATCATAATCATCATCAGAACCGTCATCGCAATCATCATCAGAATCATCATCATAATCGTCATCATAATCATCATCATAATCATCATCATAATCATCATCATAATCATCATCATAATCATCATCAGAATCATCATCATAATCGTCATCATAATCATAATCATAGTCATCATCATAATAGTCATCATAATCATCATCATAATCATCATCATAATCGTCATCATAATCGTCATCATAATCATCATCATAATCATCATCATAATCGTCATCATTATAGTCATCATAATCGTCATCATAATCATCATCATAGTCATCATCAGAATAGTCATCATAATCGTCATCATTATAGTCATCATAATCATCAGCATGATCATCATCATAATCATCATCAAAATCATCATCGTAATCATCATCAGAATCATCATCATAATCATCATCATAATCATCATCATAATCATCATCAGAACCGTCATCGTAATCATCATCATAATCATCATCAGAATCATCATCATAATCGTCATCATAATCATCATCATAGTCATCATCATAATAGTCATCATAATCATCATCATAATCGTCATCATTATAGTCATCATAATCGTCATCATAATCATCATCATAGTCTTCATCATAATAGTCATCATAATCGTCATCATTATAGTCATCATAATCATCAGCATGATCATCATCATAATCATCATCAAAATCATCATCATAATCGTCATCATAATCATCATC
The DNA here is from genome assembly GCA_947623535.1 of Coelioxys conoideus. Classification (NCBI taxonomy): domain Eukaryota; kingdom Metazoa; phylum Arthropoda; class Insecta; order Hymenoptera; family Megachilidae; genus Coelioxys; species Coelioxys conoideus. Next base: position 1,829,261 of record CANQJN010000008.1, read on the forward strand.
ATAATCATCATCATAATCATCATCATAACCGTCATCGTAATCATCATCATAATCATCATCATAATCATCATCATAATCATCATCATAATCGTCTTCATGGTCATCATCATAATCGTCATCATAATCATCATAATAGTCATCATAATCGTCATCATTATAGTCATCATAATCAACATCATGATCATTATCATAATCATCATCATAATCATCATCATGATCATCATCATAATCATCATCATAATCATCATCATAACCGTCATCGTAATCATCATCATAATCATCATCATAATCATCATCATAATCATCATCATAATCATCATCATAATCATCATCAGAATCATCATCATAATCATGAGCATAATCATCATGATAATCGTCATCATAATCATCATCATAGTCATCATCATAATAGTCATCATAATCGTCGTCATAACCGTCATCATAATAGTCATCATAATCATCATCATAATCATCATCATAACCGTCATCGTAATCATCATCATAATCATCATCATAATCATCATCATAATCATCATCATAATCGTCTTCATGGTCATCATCATAATCGTCATCATAATCATCATAATAGTCATCATAATCGTCATCATAATCATCATCATAGTCATCATCATAATCGTCATCATTATAGTCATCATAATCAACATCATGATCATTATCATAATCATCATCATAATCATCATCATGATCATCATCATAATCATCATCATAATCATCATCATAACCGTCATCGTAATCATCATCATAATCATCATCATAATCATCATCATAATCATCATCATAATCATCATCATAATCATGAGCATAATCATCATCACAATCGTCATCATAATCATCATCATAATCATCATCAGAATGATCATCATAATCGTCATCATAATCATCATCATAATCATCATCATAATCATCATCATAATCATCATCAGAATCATCATCATAATCATGAGCATAATCATCATCATAATCGTCATCATAATCATCATCATAGTCATCATCATAATAGTCATCATAATCGTCGTCATAATCGTCATCATTATAGTCATCATAATCGTCATAATCATCATCATAATCATCATCATAATCATCATCATAATCGTCATCATTATAGTCATCATAATCGTCATCATAATCATCATCATAGTCATCATCATAATAGTCATCATAATCATCATCATATTCATCATCATAATCATCATCATAATCATCATCATTATCATCATCAAAATCATCATCATCATCATCATCATAATCATCATCATAATCATCATCATGATCATCATCATAATCATCATCATAATCATCATCATAATCATCATCATAATCATCATCATATTCATCATCATAATCATCATCATAATCATCATCATTATCATCATCAAAATCATCATCATCATCATCATCATAATCATCATCATAATCATCATGATAATCATCATCATAACCGTCATCGTAATCATCATCATAATCATCATCATAATCATGATCATAATCATCATCAAAATCATCATCATAATCATCATCATAATCGTCATCATAATCATCATCATAATCATCATCATAACCGTCATCGTAATCATCATCAGAATCATCATCATAATCGTCATCATAATCATCATCATAATCATCATCATAATCATCATCATAATCATCATCATAATCATCATCATAATCATGAGCATAATCATCATCATAATCGTCATCATAATCATCATCATAATAGTCATCATAATCGTCATCATAATCGTCATCATTATAGTCATCATAATCATCATCATAATCGTCGTCATAGTCATCATCATAGTCATCATCATAATAGTCATCATAATCGTCATCATTATAGTCATCATAATCATCAGCATGATGATCATCATAATCGTCATCATAATCGTCATCATAATCATCATCAGAATCATCATCATAATCATCATCATAACCGTCATCGTAATCATCATCATAATCATAATCATAATCATCATCATAATCATCATCACAATCATCATCATAATCATCATCATAATCATGAGCATAGTCATCATCATAATCATCATCATAATCATCATCATAATCATCATCATGATCATCATCATAATCATCATCATAATCATCATCATAATCATCATCATAATCATCATCATAATCATCATCATAATCGTCTTCATGGTCATCATCATAATCGTCATCATAATCATCATAATAGTCATCATAATCGTCATCATTATAGTCATCATAATCATCATCATGATCATCATCATAATCATCATCATAATCATCATCATGATCATCATCATAATCATCATCATAATCATGAGCATAATCATCATCATAATCGTCATCATAATCATCATCATAGTCATCATCATAATAGTCATCATAATCATCATCATAATCGTCATCATTATAGTCATCATAATCGTCATCATAATCGTCGTCATAGTCATCATCATAGTCATCATCATAATAGTCATCATAATCATCATCATAATCATCATCATAATCATCATCATAATCATCATCAGAATCATCATCATAATCATGAGCATAATCATCATCATAATCATCATCATAATCATCATCATAATCATCATCATAATCATCATCAAAATCATCATCATAATCATGAGCATAATCATCATCATAATCGTCATCATAATCATCATCATAGCCATCATCATAATAGTCATCATAATCATCATCATAATCGTCATCATTATAGTCATCATAATCGTCATCATAATCATCATCATAGTCATCATCATAATAGTCATCATAATCGTCATCATAATCATCATCATAATCATCATCATAATCATCATCATAATCATGAGCATAATCATCATCATAATCGTCATCATAATCATCATCATAGTCATCATCATAATAGTCATCATAATCATCATCATAATCATCGTTATAATTCATCATCATAATAATCATCATAATCATCATCATAACCGTCATCGTAATCATCATCAGAATCATCATCAGAATCATCATCATAATCGTCATCATAATCATCATCATAATCATCATCATAATCATCATCATAATCATCATCATAATCATCATCAGAATCATCATCATAATCATGAGCATAATCATCATCATAATCATCATCATAATCATCATCAGAATCATCATCATAATCATCATCATAACCGTCATCGTAATCATCATCATAATCATCATCATAATCATCATCATAATCATCATCATAATCGTCATCATAATCATCATCATAATCATCATCATAATCATCATCAAGATCATCATCATAATCATGGGCATAATCATCATCACAATCGTCATCATAATCATCATCATAATCATCATCAGAATCATCATCATAATCGTCATCATAATCATCATCATAATCATCATCATAATCATCATCATAATCATCATCATAATCATCATCATAATCATCGTTATAATTCATCATCATAATAATCATCATAATCATCATCATAACCGTCATCGTAATCATCATCAGAATCATCATCAGAATCATCATCATAATCGTCATCATAATCATCATCATAATCATCATCATAATCATCATCATAATCATCATCATAATCATCATCAAAATCATCATCATAATCATGAGCATAATCATCATCATAATCGTCATCATAATCATCATCATAGCCATCATCATAATAGTCATCATAATCATCATCATAATCGTCATCATTATAGTCATCATAATCGTCATCATAATCATCATCATAGTCATCATCATAATAGTCATCATAATCGTCATCATTATAGTCATCATAATCATCAGCATGATCATCATCATAATCATCATCATAATCATCATCATAATCATCATCATAATCATCGTTATAATTCATCATCATAATAATCATCATAATCATCATCATAACCGTCATCGTAATCATCATCAGAATCATCATCAGAATCATCATCATAATCGTCATCATAATCATCATCATAATCATCATCATAATCATCATCATAATCATCATCATAATCATCATCAAAATCATCATCATAATCATGAGCATAATCATCATCATAATCGTCATCATAATCATCATCATAGCCATCATCATAATAGTCATCATAATCATCATCATAATCGTCATCATTATAGTCATCATAATCGTCATCATAATCATCATCATAGTCATCATCATAATAGTCATCATAATCGTCATCATTATAGTCATCATAATCATCAGCATGATCATCATCATAATCATCATCAAAATCATCATCATAATCGTCATCATAATCGTCATCATAATCATCATCATAATCATCATCATAATCGTCATCATTATAGTCATCATAATCGTCATCATAATCATCATCATAGTCATCATCATAATAGTCATCATAATCGTCATCATTATAGTCATCATAATCATCAGCATGATCATCATCATAATCATCATCAAAATCATCATCATAATCGTCATCATAATCGTCATCATAATCATCATCATAATCATCATCATAATCATCATCAGAACCGTCATCGTAATCATCATCATAATCATCATCATAATCATCATCATAATCATCATCATAATCATCATCATAATCATCATCATAATCATCATCAAGATCATCATCATAATCATGAGCATAATCATCATCACAATCGTCATCATAATCATCATCATAATCATCATCAGAATCATCATCATAATCGTCATCATAATCATCATCATAATCATCATCATAATCATCATCATAATCATCATCATAATCATCATCATAATCATTGTTATAATTCATCATCATAATCATCATCATAATCATCATCAGAACCGTCATCGCAATCATCATCAGAATCATCATCATAATCGTCATCATAATCATCATCATAATCATCATCATAATCATCATCATAATCATCATCATAATCATCATCAGAATCATCATCATAATCGTCATCATAATCATAATCATAGTCATCATCATAATAGTCATCATAATCATCATCATAATCATCATCATAATCGTCATCATAATCGTCATCATAATCATCATCATAATCATCATCATAATCGTCATCATTATAGTCATCATAATCGTCATCATAATCATCATCATAGTCATCATCAGAATAGTCATCATAATCGTCATCATTATAGTCATCATAATCATCAGCATGATCATCATCATAATCATCATCAAAATCATCATCGTAATCATCATCAGAATCATCATCATAATCATCATCATAATCATCATCATAATCATCATCAGAACCGTCATCGTAATCATCATCATAATCATCATCAGAATCATCATCATAATCGTCATCATAATCATCATCATAGTCATCATCATAATAGTCATCATAATCATCATCATAATCGTCATCATTATAGTCATCATAATCGTCATCATAATCATCATCATAGTCTTCATCATAATAGTCATCATAATCGTCATCATTATAGTCATCATAATCATCAGCATGATCATCATCATAATCATCATCAAAATCATCATCATAATCGTCATCATAATCATCATCATAATCATCATCATAATCATCATCATAACCGTCATCGTAATCATCATCATAATCATCATCATAATCATCATCATAATCATCATCATAATCGTCTTCATGGTCATCATCATAATCGTCATCATAATCATCATAATAGTCATCATAATCGTCATCATTATAGTCATCATAATCAACATCATGATCATTATCATAATCATCATCATAATCATCATCATGATCATCATCATAATCATCATCATAATCATCATCATAACCGTCATCGTAATCATCATCATAATCATCATCATAATCATCATCATAATCATCATCATAATCATCATCATAATCATCATCAGAATCATCATCATAATCATGAGCATAATCATCATGATAATCGTCATCATAATCATCATCATAGTCATCATCATAATAGTCATCATAATCGTCGTCATAACCGTCATCATAATAGTCATCATAATCATCATCATAATCATCATCATAACCGTCATCGTAATCATCATCATAATCATCATCATAATCATCATCATAATCATCATCATAATCGTCTTCATGGTCATCATCATAATCGTCATCATAATCATCATAATAGTCATCATAATAGTCATCATAATCGTCATCATAATCATCATCATAGTCATCATCATAATCGTCATCATTATAGTCATCATAATCAACATCATGATCATTATCATAATCATCATCATAATCATCATCATGATCATCATCATAATCATCATCATAATCATCATCATAACCGTCATCGTAATCATCATCATAATCATCATCATAATCATCATCATAACCGTCATCGTAATCATCATCATAATCATCATCATAATCATCATCATAATCATCATCATAATCGTCTTCATGGTCATCATCATAATCGTCATCATAATCATCATAATAGTCATCATAATCGTCATCATAATCATCATCATAGTCATCATCATAATCGTCATCATTATAGTCATCATAATCAACATCATGATCATTATCATAATCATCATCATAATCATCATCATGATCATCATCATAATCATCATCATAATCATCATCATAACCGTCATCGTAATCATCATCATAATCATCATCATAATCATCATCATAATCATCATCATAATCATCATCATAATCATGAGCATAATCATCATCACAATCGTCATCATAATCATCATCATAATCATCATCAGAATGATCATCATAATCGTCATCATAATCATCATCATAATCATCATCATAATCATCATCATAATCATCATCAGAATCATCATCATAATCATGAGCATAATCATCATCATAATCGTCATCATAATCATCATCATAGTCATCATCATAATAGTCATCATAATCGTCGTCATAATCGTCATCATTATAGTCATCATAATCGTCATAATCATCATCATAATCATCATCATAATCATCATCATAATCGTCATCATTATAGTCATCATAATCGTCATCATAATCATCATCATAGTCATCATCATAATAGTCATCATAATCATCATCATATTCATCATCATAATCATCATCATAATCATCATCATTATCATCATCAAAATCATCATCATCATCATCATCATAATCATCATCATAATCATCATCATGATCATCATCATAATCATCATCATAATCATCATCATAATCATCATCATAATCATCATCATATTCATCATCATAATCATCATCATAATCGTCATCATAATCATCATCATAGCCATCATCATAATAGTCATCATAATCATCATCATAATCGTCATCATTATAGTCATCATAATCGTCATCATAATCATCATCATAATCATCATCAGAATCATCATCATAATCATGAGCATAATCATCATCATAATCATCATCATAATCATCATCATAGTCATCATCATAATAGTCATCATAATCATCATCATAATCATCGTTATAATTCATCATCATAATAATCATCATAATCATCATCATAACCGTCATCGTAATCATCATCAGAATCATCATCAGAATCATCATCATAATCGTCATCATAATCATCATCATAATCATCATCATAATCATCATCATAATCATCATCATAATCATCATCAGAATCATCATCATAATCATGAGCATAATCATCATCATAATCATCATCATAATCATCATCAGAATCATCATCATAATCATCATCATAACCGTCATCGTAATCATCATCATAATCATCATCATAATCATCATCATAATCATCATCATAATCGTCATCATAATCATCATCATAATCATCATCATAATCATCATCAAGATCATCATCATAATCATGGGCATAATCATCATCACAATCGTCATCATAATCATCATCATAATCATCATCAGAATCATCATCATAATCGTCATCATAATCATCATCATAATCATCATCATAATCATCATCATAATCATCATCATAATCATCATCATAATCATCGTTATAATTCATCATCATAATAATCATCATAATCATCATCATAACCGTCATCGTAATCATCATCAGAATCATCATCAGAATCATCATCATAATCGTCATCATAATCATCATCATAATCATCATCATAATCATCATCATAATCATCATCATAATCATCATCAAAATCATCATCATAATCATGAGCATAATCATCATCATAATCGTCATCATAATCATCATCATAGCCATCATCATAATAGTCATCATAATCATCATCATAATCGTCATCATTATAGTCATCATAATCGTCATCATAATCATCATCATAGTCATCATCATAATAGTCATCATAATCGTCATCATTATAGTCATCATAATCATCAGCATGATCATCATCATAATCATCATCATAATCATCATCATAATCATCATCATAATCATCGTTATAATTCATCATCATAATAATCATCATAATCATCATCATAACCGTCATCGTAATCATCATCAGAATCATCATCAGAATCATCATCATAATCGTCATCATAATCATCATCATAATCATCATCATAATCATCATCATAATCATCATCATAATCATCATCAAAATCATCATCATAATCATGAGCATAATCATCATCATAATCGTCATCATAATCATCATCATAGCCATCATCATAATAGTCATCATAATCATCATCATAATCGTCATCATTATAGTCATCATAATCGTCATCATAATCATCATCATAGTCATCATCATAATAGTCATCATAATCGTCATCATTATAGTCATCATAATCATCAGCATGATCATCATCATAATCATCATCAAAATCATCATCATAATCGTCATCATAATCGTCATCATAATCATCATCATAATCATCATCATAATCGTCATCATTATAGTCATCATAATCGTCATCATAATCATCATCATAGTCATCATCATAATAGTCATCATAATCGTCATCATTATAGTCATCATAATCATCAGCATGATCATCATCATAATCATCATCAAAATCATCATCATAATCGTCATCATAATCGTCATCATAATCATCATCATAATCATCATCATAATCATCATCAGAACCGTCATCGTAATCATCATCATAATCATCATCATAATCATCATCATAATCATCATCATAATCATCATCATAATCATCATCATAATCATCATCAAGATCATCATCATAATCATGAGCATAATCATCATCACAATCGTCATCATAATCATCATCATAATCATCATCAGAATCATCATCATAATCGTCATCATAATCATCATCATAATCATCATCATAATCATCATCATAATCATCATCATAATCATCATCATAATCATTGTTATAATTCATCATCATAATCATCATCATAATCATCATCAGAACCGTCATCGCAATCATCATCAGAATCATCATCATAATCGTCATCATAATCATCATCATAATCATCATCATAATCATCATCATAATCATCATCATAATCATCATCAGAATCATCATCATAATCGTCATCATAATCATAATCATAGTCATCATCATAATAGTCATCATAATCATCATCATAATCATCATCATAATCGTCATCATAATCGTCATCATAATCATCATCATAATCATCATCATAATCGTCATCATTATAGTCATCATAATCGTCATCATAATCATCATCATAGTCATCATCAGAATAGTCATCATAATCGTCATCATTATAGTCATCATAATCATCAGCATGATCATCATCATAATCATCATCAAAATCATCATCGTAATCATCATCAGAATCATCATCATAATCATCATCATAATCATCATCATAATCATCATCAGAACCGTCATCGTAATCATCATCATAATCATCATCAGAATCATCATCATAATCGTCATCATAATCATCATCATAGTCATCATCATAATAGTCATCATAATCATCATCATAATCGTCATCATTATAGTCATCATAATCGTCATCATAATCATCATCATAGTCTTCATCATAATAGTCATCATAATCGTCATCATTATAGTCATCATAATCATCAGCATGATCATCATCATAATCATCATCAAAATCATCATCATAATCGTCATCATAATCATCATCATAATCATCATCATAATCATCATCATAACCGTCATCGTAATCATCATCATAATCATCATCATAATCATCATCATAATCATCATCATAATCGTCTTCATGGTCATCATCATAATCGTCATCATAATCATCATAATAGTCATCATAATCGTCATCATTATAGTCATCATAATCAACATCATGATCATTATCATAATCATCATCATAATCATCATCATGATCATCATCATAATCATCATCATAATCATCATCATAACCGTCATCGTAATCATCATCATAATCATCATCATAATCATCATCATAATCATCATCATAATCATCATCATAATCATCATCAGAATCATCATCATAATCATGAGCATAATCATCATGATAATCGTCATCATAATCATCATCATAGTCATCATCATAATAGTCATCATAATCGTCGTCATAACCGTCATCATAATAGTCATCATAATCATCATCATAATCATCATCATAACCGTCATCGTAATCATCATCATAATCATCATCATAATCATCATCATAATCATCATCATAATCGTCTTCATGGTCATCATCATAATCGTCATCATAATCATCATAATAGTCATCATAATAGTCATCATAATCGTCATCATAATCATCATCATAGTCATCATCATAATCGTCATCATTATAGTCATCATAATCAACATCATGATCATTATCATAATCATCATCATAATCATCATCATGATCATCATCATAATCATCATCATAATCATCATCATAACCGTCATCGTAATCATCATCATAATCATCATCATAATCATCATCATAACCGTCATCGTAATCATCATCATAATCATCATCATAATCATCATCATAATCATCATCATAATCGTCTTCATGGTCATCATCATAATCGTCATCATAATCATCATAATAGTCATCATAATCGTCATCATAATCATCATCATAGTCATCATCATAATCGTCATCATTATAGTCATCATAATCAACATCATGATCATTATCATAATCATCATCATAATCATCATCATGATCATCATCATAATCATCATCATAATCATCATCATAACCGTCATCGTAATCATCATCATAATCATCATCATAATCATCATCATAATCATCATCATAATCATCATCATAATCATGAGCATAATCATCATCACAATCGTCATCATAATCATCATCATAATCATCATCAGAATGATCATCATAATCGTCATCATAATCATCATCATAATCATCATCATAATCATCATCATAATCATCATCAGAATCATCATCATAATCATGAGCATAATCATCATCATAATCGTCATCATAATCATCATCATAGTCATCATCATAATAGTCATCATAATCGTCGTCATAATCGTCATCATTATAGTCATCATAATCGTCATAATCATCATCATAATCATCATCATAATCATCATCATAATCGTCATCATTATAGTCATCATAATCGTCATCATAATCATCATCATAGTCATCATCATAATAGTCATCATAATCATCATCATATTCATCATCATAATCATCATCATAATCATCATCATTATCATCATCAAAATCATCATCATCATCATCATCATAATCATCATCATAATCATCATCATGATCATCATCATAATCATCATCATAATCATCATCATAATCATCATCATAATCATCATCATATTCATCATCATAATCATCATCATAATCATCATCATTATCATCATCAAAATCATCATCATCATCATCATCATAATCATCATCATAATCATCATGATAATCATCATCATAACCGTCATCGTAATCATCATCATAATCATCATCATAATCATGATCATAATCATCATCAAAATCATCATCATAATCATCATCATAATCGTCATCATAATCATCATCATAATCATCATCATAACCGTCATCGTAATCATCATCAGAATCATCATCATAATCGTCATCATAATCATCATCATAATCATCATCATAATCATCATCATAATCATCATCATAATCATCATCATAATCATGAGCATAATCATCATCATAATCGTCATCATAATCATCATCATAATAGTCATCATAATCGTCATCATAATCGTCATCATTATAGTCATCATAATCATCATCATAATCGTCGTCATAGTCATCATCATAGTCATCATCATAATAGTCATCATAATCGTCATCATTATAGTCATCATAATCATCAGCATGATGATCATCATAATCGTCATCATAATCGTCATCATAATCATCATCAGAATCATCATCATAATCATCATCATAACCGTCATCGTAATCATCATCATAATCATAATCATAATCATCATCATAATCATCATCATAATCATGAGCATAGTCATCATCATAATCATCATCATAATCATCATCATAATCATCATCATGATCATCATCATAATCATCATCATAATCATCATCATAATCATCATCATAATCATCATCATAATCATCATCATAATCGTCTTCATGGTCATCATCATAATCGTCATCATAATCATCATAATAGTCATCATAATCGTCATCATTATAGTCATCATAATCATCATCATGATCATCATCATAATCATCATCATAATCATCATCATGATCATCATCATAATCATCATCATAATCATGAGCATAATCATCATCATAATCGTCATCATAATCATCATCATAGTCATCATCATAATAGTCATCATAATCATCATCATAATCGTCATCATTATAGTCATCATAATCGTCATCATAATCGTCGTCATAGTCATCATCATAGTCATCATCATAATAGTCATCATAATCGTCATCATTATAGTCGTCATAATCATCAGCATGATGATCATCATAATCGTCATCATAATCGTCATCATAATCATCATCAGAATCATCATCATAATCATCATCATAACCGTCATCGTAATCATCATCATAATCATCATCATAATCATCATCATAATCATCATCATAATCATCATCATAATCGTCATCATAATCATCATCATAATCATCATCATAATCATCATCAAGATCATCATCATAATCATGGGCATAATCATCATCACAATCGTCATCATAATCATCATCATAATCATCATCAGAATCATCATCATAATCGTCATCATAATCATCATCATAATCATCATCATAATCATCATCATAATCATCATCATAATCATCATCATAATCATCATCATAATCATCGTTATAATTCATCATCATAATAATCATCATAATCATCATCATAACCGTCATCGTAATCATCATCAGAATCATCATCAGAATCATCATCATAATCGTCATCATAATCATCATCATAATCATCATCATAATCATCATCATAATCATCATCATAATCATCATCAGAATCATCATCATAATCATGAGCATAATCATCATCATAATCATCATCATAATCATCATCATAATCATCATCATAATCATCATCAAAATCATCATCATAATCATGAGCATAATCATCATCATAATCGTCATCATAATCATCATCATAGCCATCATCATAATAGTCATCATAATCATCATCATAATCGTCATCATTATAGTCATCATAATCGTCATCATAATCATCATCATAGTCATCATCATAATAGTCATCATAATCATCATCATAATCATCGTTATAATTCATCATCATAATAATCATCATAATCATCATCATAACCGTCATCGTAATCATCATCAGAATCATCATCAGAATCATCATCATAATCGTCATCATAATCATCATCATAATCATCATCATAATCATCATCATAATCATCATCATAATCATCATCAGAATCATCATCATAATCATGAGCATAATCATCATCATAATCATCATCATAATCATCATCAGAATCATCATCATAATCATCATCATAACCGTCATCGTAATCATCATCATAATCATCATCATAATCATCATCATAATCATCATCATAATCGTCATCATAATCATCATCATAATCATCATCATAATCATCATCAAGATCATCATCATAATCATGGGCATAATCATCATCACAATCGTCATCATAATCATCATCATAATCATCATCAGAATCATCATCATAATCGTCATCATAATCATCATCATAATCATCATCATAATCATCATCATAATCATCATCATAATCATCATCATAATCATCGTTATAATTCATCATCATAATAATCATCATAATCATCATCATAACCGTCATCGTAATCATCATCAGAATCATCATCAGAATCATCATCATAATCGTCATCATAATCATCATCATAATCATCATCATAATCATCATCATAATCATCATCATAATCATCATCAAAATCATCATCATAATCATGAGCATAATCATCATCATAATCGTCATCATAATCATCATCATAGCCATCATCATAATAGTCATCATAATCATCATCATAATCGTCATCATTATAGTCATCATAATCGTCATCATAATCATCATCATAGTCATCATCATAATAGTCATCATAATCGTCATCATTATAGTCATCATAATCATCAGCATGATCATCATCATAATCATCATCATAATCATCATCATAATCATCATCATAATCATCGTTATAATTCATCATCATAATAATCATCATAATCATCATCATAACCGTCATCGTAATCATCATCAGAATCATCATCAGAATCATCATCATAATCGTCATCATAATCATCATCATAATCATCATCATAATCATCATCATAATCATCATCATAATCATCATCAAAATCATCATCATAATCATGAGCATAATCATCATCATAATCGTCATCATAATCATCATCATAGCCATCATCATAATAGTCATCATAATCATCATCATAATCGTCATCATTATAGTCATCATAATCGTCATCATAATCATCATCATAGTCATCATCATAATAGTCATCATAATCGTCATCATTATAGTCATCATAATCATCAGCATGATCATCATCATAATCATCATCAAAATCATCATCATAATCGTCATCATAATCGTCATCATAATCATCATCATAATCATCATCATAATCGTCATCATTATAGTCATCATAATCGTCATCATAATCATCATCATAGTCATCATCATAATAGTCATCATAATCGTCATCATTATAGTCATCATAATCATCAGCATGATCATCATCATAATCATCATCAAAATCATCATCATAATCGTCATCATAATCGTCATCATAATCATCATCATAATCATCATCATAATCATCATCAGAACCGTCATCGTAATCATCATCATAATCATCATCATAATCATCATCATAATCATCATCATAATCATCATCATAATCATCATCATAATCATCATCAAGATCATCATCATAATCATGAGCATAATCATCATCACAATCGTCATCATAATCATCATCATAATCATCATCAGAATCATCATCATAATCGTCATCATAATCATCATCATAATCATCATCATAATCATCATCATAATCATCATCATAATCATCATCATAATCATTGTTATAATTCATCATCATAATCATCATCATAATCATCATCAGAACCGTCATCGCAATCATCATCAGAATCATCATCATAATCGTCATCATAATCATCATCATAATCATCATCATAATCATCATCATAATCATCATCATAATCATCATCAGAATCATCATCATAATCGTCATCATAATCATAATCATAGTCATCATCATAATAGTCATCATAATCATCATCATAATCATCATCATAATCGTCATCATAATCGTCATCATAATCATCATCATAATCATCATCATAATCGTCATCATTATAGTCATCATAATCGTCATCATAATCATCATCATAGTCATCATCAGAATAGTCATCATAATCGTCATCATTATAGTCATCATAATCATCAGCATGATCATCATCATAATCATCATCAAAATCATCATCGTAATCATCATCAGAATCATCATCATAATCATCATCATAATCATCATCATAATCATCATCAGAACCGTCATCGTAATCATCATCATAATCATCATCAGAATCATCATCATAATCGTCATCATAATCATCATCATAGTCATCATCATAATAGTCATCATAATCATCATCATAATCGTCATCATTATAGTCATCATAATCGTCATCATAATCATCATCATAGTCTTCATCATAATAGTCATCATAATCGTCATCATTATAGTCATCATAATCATCAGCATGATCATCATCATAATCATCATCAAAATCATCATCATAATCGTCATCATAATCATCATCATAATCATCATCATAATCATCATCATAACCGTCATCGTAATCATCATCATAATCATCATCATAATCATCATCATAATCATCATCATAATCGTCTTCATGGTCATCATCATAATCGTCATCATAATCATCATAATAGTCATCATAATCGTCATCATTATAGTCATCATAATCAACATCATGATCATTATCATAATCATCATCATAATCATCATCATGATCATCATCATAATCATCATCATAATCATCATCATAACCGTCATCGTAATCATCATCATAATCATCATCATAATCATCATCATAATCATCATCATAATCATCATCATAATCATCATCAGAATCATCATCATAATCATGAGCATAATCATCATGATAATCGTCATCATAATCATCATCATAGTCATCATCATAATAGTCATCATAATCGTCGTCATAACCGTCATCATAATAGTCATCATAATCATCATCATAATCATCATCATAACCGTCATCGTAATCATCATCATAATCATCATCATAATCATCATCATAATCATCATCATAATCGTCTTCATGGTCATCATCATAATCGTCATCATAATCATCATCATAGTCATCATCATAATCGTCATCATTATAGTCATCATAATCAACATCATGATCATTATCATAATCATCATCATAATCATCATCATGATCATCATCATAATCATCATCATAATCATCATCATAACCGTCATCGTAATCATCATCATAATCATCATCATAATCATCATCATAACCGTCATCGTAATCATCATCATAATCATCATCATAATCATCATCATAATCATCATCATAATCGTCTTCATGGTCATCATCATAATCGTCATCATAATCATCATAATAGTCATCATAATCGTCATCATAATCATCATCATAGTCATCATCATAATCGTCATCATTATAGTCATCATAATCAACATCATGATCATTATCATAATCATCATCATAATCATCATCATGATCATCATCATAATCATCATCATAATCATCATCATAACCGTCATCGTAATCATCATCATAATCATCATCATAATCATCATCATAATCATCATCATAATCATCATCATAATCATGAGCATAATCATCATCACAATCGTCATCATAATCATCATCATAATCATCATCAGAATGATCATCATAATCGTCATCATAATCATCATCATAATCATCATCATAATCATCATCATAATCATCATCAGAATCATCATCATAATCATGAGCATAATCATCATCATAATCGTCATCATAATCATCATCATAGTCATCATCATAATAGTCATCATAATCGTCGTCATAATCGTCATCATTATAGTCATCATAATCGTCATAATCATCATCATAATCATCATCATAATCATCATCATAATCGTCATCATTATAGTCATCATAATCGTCATCATAATCATCATCATAGTCATCATCATAATAGTCATCATAATCATCATCATATTCATCATCATAATCATCATCATAATCATCATCATTATCATCATCAAAATCATCATCATCATCATCATCATAATCATCATCATAATCATCATCATGATCATCATCATAATCATCATCATAATCATCATCATAATCATCATCATAATCATCATCATATTCATCATCATAATCATCATCATAATCATCATCATTATCATCATCAAAATCATCATCATCATCATCATCATAATCATCATCATAATCATCATGATAATCATCATCATAACCGTCATCGTAATCATCATCATAATCATCATCATAATCATGATCATAATCATCATCAAAATCATCATCATAATCATCATCATAATCGTCATCATAATCATCATCATAATCATCATCATAACCGTCATCGTAATCATCATCAGAATCATCATCATAATCGTCATCATAATCATCATCATAATCATCATCATAATCATCATCATAATCATCATCATAATCATCATCATAATCATGAGCATAATCATCATCATAATCGTCATCATAATCATCATCATAATAGTCATCATAATCGTCATCATAATCGTCATCATTATAGTCATCATAATCATCATCATAATCGTCGTCATAGTCATCATCATAGTCATCATCATAATAGTCATCATAATCGTCATCATTATAGTCATCATAATCATCAGCATGATGATCATCATAATCGTCATCATAATCGTCATCATAATCATCATCAGAATCATCATCATAATCATCATCATAACCGTCATCGTAATCATCATCATAATCATAATCATAATCATCATCATAATCATCATCATAATCATGAGCATAGTCATCATCATAATCATCATCATAATCATCATCATAATCATCATCATGATCATCATCATAATCATCATCATAATCATCATCATAATCATCATCATAATCATCATCATAATCATCATCATAATCGTCTTCATGGTCATCATCATAATCGTCATCATAATCATCATAATAGTCATCATAATCGTCATCATTATAGTCATCATAATCATCATCATGATCATCATCATAATCATCATCATAATCATCATCATGATCATCATCATAATCATCATCATAATCATGAGCATAATCATCATCATAATCGTCATCATAATCATCATCATAGTCATCATCATAATAGTCATCATAATCATCATCATAATCGTCATCATTATAGTCATCATAATCGTCATCATAATCGTCGTCATAGTCATCATCATAGTCATCATCATAATAGTCATCATAATCGTCATCATTATAGTCGTCATAATCATCAGCATGATGATCATCATAATCGTCATCATAATCGTCATCATAATCATCATCAGAATCATCATCATAATCATCATCATAACCGTCATCGTAATCATCATCATAATCATCATCATAATCATCATCATAATCATCATCATAATCATCATCATAATCGTCATCATAATCATCATCATAATCATCATCATAATCATCATCAAGATCATCATCATAATCATGGGCATAATCATCATCACAATCGTCATCATAATCATCATCATAATCATCATCAGAATCATCATCATAATCGTCATCATAATCATCATCATAATCATCATCATAATCATCATCATAATCATCATCATAATCATCATCATAATCATCATCATAATCATCGTTATAATTCATCATCATAATAATCATCATAATCATCATCATAACCGTCATCGTAATCATCATCAGAATCATCATCAGAATCATCATCATAATCGTCATCATAATCATCATCATAATCATCATCATAATCATCATCATAATCATCATCATAATCATCATCAGAATCATCATCATAATCATGAGCATAATCATCATCATAATCATCATCATAATCATCATCATAATCATCATCATAATCATCATCAAAATCATCATCATAATCATGAGCATAATCATCATCATAATCGTCATCATAATCATCATCATAGCCATCATCATAATAGTCATCATAATCATCATCATAATCGTCATCATTATAGTCATCATAATCGTCATCATAATCATCATCATAGTCATCATCATAATAGTCATCATAATCGTCATCATAATCATCATCATAATCATCATCATAATCATCATCATAATCATGAGCATAATCATCATCATAATCGTCATCATAATCATCATCATAGTCATCATCATAATAGTCATCATAATCATCATCATAATCATCGTTATAATTCATCATCATAATAATCATCATAATCATCATCATAACCGTCATCGTAATCATCATCAGAATCATCATCAGAATCATCATCATAATCGTCATCATAATCATCATCATAATCATCATCATAATCATCATCATAATCATCATCATAATCATCATCAGAATCATCATCATAATCATGAGCATAATCATCATCATAATCATCATCATAATCATCATCAGAATCATCATCATAATCATCATCATAACCGTCATCGTAATCATCATCATAATCATCATCATAATCATCATCATAATCATCATCATAATCGTCATCATAATCATCATCATAATCATCATCATATTCATCATCAAGATCATCATCATAATCATCGGCATAATCATCATCACAATCGTCATCATAATCATCATCATAATCATCATCAGAATCATCATCATAATCGTCATCATAATCATCATCATAATCATCATCATAATCATCATCATAATCATCATCATAATCATCATCATAATCATCGTTATAATTCATCATCATAATAATCATCATAATCATCATCATAACCGTCATCGTAATCATCATCAGAATCATCATCAGAATCATCATCATAATCGTCATCATAATCATCATCATAATCATCATCATAATCATCATCATAATCATCATCATAATCATCATCAAAATCATCATCATAATCATGAGCATAATCATCATCATAATCGTCATCATAATCATCATCATAGCCATCATCATAATAGTCATCATAATCATCATCATAATCGTCATCATTATAGTCATCATAATCGTCATCATAATCATCATCATAGTCATCATCATAATAGTCATCATAATCGTCATCATTATAGTCATCATAATCATCAGCATGATCATCATCATAATCATCATCAAAATCATCATCATAATCGTCATCATAATCGTCATCATAATCATCATCATAATCATCATCATAATCGTCATCATTATAGTCATCATAATCGTCATCATAATCATCATCATAGTCATCATCATAATAGTCATCATAATCGTCATCATTATAGTCATCATAATCATCAGCATGATCATCATCATAATCATCATCAAAATCATCATCATAATCGTCATCATAATCGTCATCATAATCATCATCATAATCATCATCATAATCATCATCAGAACCGTCATCGTAATCATCATCATAATCATCATCATAATCATCATCAGAATCATCATCATAATCGTCATCATAATCATCATCATAATCATCATCATAATCATCATCATAATCATCATCATAATCATCATCATAATCATTGTTATAATTCATCATCATAATCATCATCATAATCATCATCAGAACCGTCATCGTAATCATCATCAGAATCATCATCATAATCGTCATCATAATCATCATCATAATCATCATCATAATCATCATCATAATCATCATCATAATCATCATCAGAATCATCATCATAATCGTCATCATAATCATAATCATAGTCATCATCATAATAGTCATCATAATCATCATCATAATCGTCATCATTATAGTCATCATAATCGTCATCATAATCATCATCATAGTCATCATCATAATAGTCATCATAATCGTAATCATTATAGTCATCATAATCATCAGCATGATCATCATCATAATCATCATCAAAATCATCATCATAATCGTCATCATAATCGTCATCATAATCATCATCATAATCATCATCATAATCGTCATCATTATAGTCATCATAATCGTCATCATAATCATCATCATAGTCATCATCATAATAGTCATCATAATCGTCATCATTATAGTCATCATAATCATCAGCATGATCATCATCATAATCATCATCAAAATCATCATCATAATCGTCATCATAATCGTCATCATAATCATCATCATAATCATCATCATAATCATCATCAGAACCGTCATCGTAATCATCATCATAATCATCATCATAATCATCATCATAATCATGATCATAATCATCATCATAATCATCATCAAGATCATCATCATAATCATGAGCATAATCATCATCACAATCGTCATCATAATCATCATCATAATCATCATCATAATCATCATCAGAATCATCATCATAATCGTCATCATAATCATCATCATAATCATCATCATAATCATCATCATAATCATCATCATAATCATCATCATAATCATTGTTATAATACATCATCATAATCATCATCATAATCATCATCATAACCGTCATCGTAATCATCATCAGAATCATCATCATCATCGTCATCATAATCATCATCATAATCATCATCATAATCATCATCATAATCATCATCATAATCATCATCAAAATCATCATCATAATCGTCATCATAATCATCATCATAGTCATCATCATAATAGTCATCATAATCATCATCATAATCGTCATCATAATCATCATCATAGTCATCATGATAATAGTCATCATAATCGTCATCATTATAGTCATCATAATCATCATCATTATCATCAGCAAAATCATAATCATCATCATAATCATCATCATAATCATCATCATAATCATCATCAAGATCATCATCATAATCATGAGCATAATCATCATCATAATCATCATCATAATCATCATCATAATCATCATCATAATCATCATCATAATCATCATCATAATCATCATCATAATCATCATCAAGATCATCATCATAATCATGAGCATAATCATCATCACAATCGTCATCAGAATCATCATCATAATCATCATCAGTATCATCATCATAATCGTCATCATAATCATCATCATAATCATCATCATAATCATCATCATAATCATCATCAGAATCATCATCATAATCATGAGCATAATCATCATGATAATCGTCATCATAATCATCATCATAGTCATCATCATAATAGTCACCATAATCGTCGTCATAATCGTCATCATTATAGTCATCATAATCGTCATCATAATCATCAGCATAATCATCATCATAATAATCATCATTATCATCAGCAAAATCATCATCATCATCATAATCATAATCAAAATCATCATCATAATCATGAGCATAATCATCATCATAATCGTCATCATAATCATCATCATAGTCATCATCATAATAGTCATCATAATCGTCATCATTATAGTCATCATAATTGTCATCATAATCATCATTATAGTCATCATCATAATAGTCATCATAATCGTCATCGTAATCGTCATCATTACAGTCATCGTAATCGTCATCATAATCATCATCATAGTCATCATCATAATCATCATCATAATCATCATCATAATCATCATCATTATCATCATCAAGATCATCATCATAATCATGAGCATAATCATCATCATAATCATCATCATAGTCATCGTTATAATTCATCATCATAATCATCATCATAATCATCATCATAATCATCATCATAATCATCATCAGAATCATCATCATAATCATGAGCATAATCATCATGATAATCGTCATCATAATCATCATCATAGTCATCATCATAATAGTCATCATAATCGTCGTCATAACCGTCATCATAATAGTCATCATAATCGTCATCATTATAGTCATCATAATCATCATCATGATCATCATCATATTCATCATCATAATCATCATCATAATCATCATCATAATCATCATCATAATCATCATCATTATCATCATCAAAATCATCATCATCATCATCATCATAATCATCATCATAATCATCATCATAATCATCATCATAATCATCATCATAACCGTCATCGTAATCATCATCATAATCATCATCATAATCATCATCATAATCGTCATCATAATCGTCATCATAATCATCATCATAATCATCATCATAATCGTCATCATTATAGTCATCATAATCGTCATCATAATCATCATCATAGTCATCATCATAATAGTCATCATAATCGTCATCATTATAGTCATCATAATCATCAGCATGATCATCATCATAATCATGAGCATAATCATCATCATAATCATCATCATAATCATCATCATAATCATCATCATAATCATCATCATAATCATCATCATAATCATCATCATAATCATCATCAAGATCATCATCATAATCATGAGCATAATCATCATCACAATCGTCATCAGAATCATCATCATAATCATCATCAGTATCATCATCATAATCGTCATCATAATCATCATCATAATCATCATCATAATCATCATCATAATCATCATCAGAATCATCATCATAATCATGAGCATAATCATCATGATAATCGTCATCATAATCATCATCATAGTCATCATCATAATAGTCACCATAATCGTCGTCATAATCGTCATCATTATAGTCATCATAATCGTCATCATAATCATCAGCATAATCATCATCATAATAATCATCATTATCATCAGCAAAATCATCATCATCATCATAATCATAATCAAAATCATCATCATAATCATGAGCATAATCATCATCATAATCGTCATCATAATCATCATCATAGTCATCATCATAATAGTCATCATAATCGTCATCATTATAGTCATCATAATTGTCATCATAATCATCATTATAGTCATCATCATAATAGTCATCATAATCGTCATCGTAATCGTCATCATTACAGTCATCGTAATCGTCATCATAATCATCATCATAGTCATCATCATAATCATCATCATAATCATCATCATAATCATCATCATTATCATCATCAAGATCATCATCATAATCATGAGCATAATCATCATCATAATCATCATCATAGTCATCGTTATAATTCATCATCATAATCATCATCATAATCATCATCATAATCATCATCATAATCATCATCAGAATCATCATCATAATCATGAGCATAATCATCATGATAATCGTCATCATAATCATCATCATAGTCATCATCATAATAGTCATCATAATCGTCGTCATAACCGTCATCATAATAGTCATCATAATCGTCATCATTATAGTCATCATAATCATCATCATGATCATCATCATATTCATCATCATAATCATCATCATAATCATCATCATAATCATCATCATAATCATCATCATTATCATCATCAAAATCATCATCATCATCATCATCATAATCATCATCATAATCATCATCATAATCATCATCATAATCATCATCATAACCGTCATCGTAATCATCATCATAATCATCATCATAATCATCATCATAATCATCATCATAATCATCATCATAATCATCATCATAATCATCATCATAATCATCATCATAACCGTCATCGTAATCATCATCATAATCATCATCATAATCATCATCATAATCATCATCATAATCATCATCATAATCATCATCATAATCATCGTTATAATTCATCATCATAATCATCATCATAATCATCATCATAATCATCATCATAATCATCATCATAATCATGATCATAATCATCATCAAAAACATCATCATAATCATCATCATAGTCATCATCATAATAGTCATCATAATCATCATCAAGATCATCATCATAATCATGAGCATAATCATCATCATTATCGTCATCATAATCATCATCATAATCATCATCATAATCATAATCAAAATCATCATCATAATCATCATCATAATCATCATCATAATCATCATCATAATCATCATCATAATCATCATCATAATCATCATCATAATCATCATCAAAAACATCATCATAATCATCATCATAGTCATCATCATAATAGTCATCATAATCATCATCATAATCGTCATCATTATAGTCATCATAATCGTCATCATAATCATCATCATGATCATCATCATAATCATCATCAAAATCATCATCATAATCATCATCATAATCATCATCAAAAACATCATCATAATCATCATCATAGTCATCATCATAATCATCATCATAATCATCATCATAATCATCATCAAAATCATCATCATAATCATGAGCATAATCATCATCATTATCGTCATCATAATCATCATCATAATCATCATCATAATCATAATCAAAATCATCATCATAATCATGAGCATAATCATCATCATAATCGTCATCATAATCATCATCATAGTCATCATCATAATCATCATCATAATCATCATCAAGATCATCATTATAATCATGAGCATAATCATCATCATAATCGTCATCATAATCATCATCATAGTCATCATCATAATAGTCATCATAATCGTCATCATTATAGTCATCATAATCGTCATCATAATCATCATTATAGTCATCATCATAATAGTCATCATAATCGTCATCGTAATCGTCATCATTACAGTCATCGTAATCGTCATCATAATCATCATCATAGTCATCATCATAATCATCATCATAATCATCATCATAATCATCATCATTATCATCATCATAATCATCATCATAATCATCATCAAGATCATCATCATAATCATGAGCATAATCATCATCATAATCATCATCATAGTCATCGTTATAATTCATCATCATAATCATCATCGTAATCATCATCATAACCGTCATCGTAATCATCATCAGAATCATCATCATAATCGTCATCATAATCATCATCATAATCATCATCATAATCATCATCATAACAGTCATCGTAATCATCATCATAATCATCATCATAATCATCATCATAATCATCATCATAATCATCATCATAATCATCATCATAATCATCATCATAATCATCATCAAGATCATCATTATAATCATGAGCATAATCATCATCACAATCGTCATCATAATCATCATCATAATCATCATCAGAATCATCATCATAATCGTCATCTTAATCATCATCATAATCATCATCATAATCATCATCATAATCATCATCATAATCATCATCATAATCATCGTTATAATTCATCATCATAATCATCATCATAATCATCATCATAACCGTCATCGTAATCATCATCAGAATCATCATCATAATCGTCATCATAATCATCATCATAATCATCATCATAATTATCATCATAATCATCATCATAATCATCATCAGAATCATCATCATAATCATGAGCATAATCATCATCATAATCATCATCATAATCATCATCATAATCATCATCATAATCATCATCAAAATCATCATCATAATCATGAGCATAATCATCATCATAATCGTCATCATAATCATCATCATAGTCATCATCATAATAGTCATCATAATCATCATCATAGTCATCATCATAATAGTCATCATAATCGTCATCATTATAGTCATCATAATCATCAGCATGATCATCATCATAATCATCATCAAAATCATCATCATAATCGTCATCATAATCATCATCATAATCATCATCATAATCATCATTATAGTCATCATCATAATAGTCATCATAATCGTCATCGTAATCGTCATCATTACAGTCATCGTAATCGTCATCATAATCATCATCATAGTCATCATCATAATCATCATCATAATCGTCTTCATGGTCATCATCATAATCGTCATCATAATCATCATAATAGTCATCATAATCGTCATCATTATAGTCATCATAATCATCATCATAATCATCATCATAATCATCATCATAATCATCATCATTATCATCATCAAAATCATGAGCATAATCATCATCATAATCGTCATCATAATCATCATCATAGTCATCATCATAATAGTCATCATAATCGTCAACGTAATCGTCATCATTACAGTCATCGTAATCGTCATCATAATCATCATTATAGTCATCATCATAATAGTCATCATAATCGTCAACGTAATCGTCATCATTACAGTCATCGTAATCGTCATCATAATCATCATCATAATCATCATCATAGTCATCATCATAATCATCATCATAATCATCATCATAATCATCATCATGATCATCATCATAATCATCATCATAATCATCATCATAACCGTCATCGTAATCATCATCATAATCATCATCATAATCATCATCATAATCATCATCATAATCATCATCATAATCATCATCATAGTCATCATCATAATAGTCATCATAATCATCATCATAATCGTAATCATAATCATCATCATAATCATCATCATAATCATCATCATAATCATCATCATAATCATCATCAGAATCATCATCATAATCGTCATCATAATCATCATCATAGTCATCATCATAATAGTCATCATAATCATCATCATAATCGTCATCATTATAGTCATCATAATCGTCATCATAATCATCATCATATTCATCATCATAATAGTCATCATAATCGTCATCATTATAGTCATCATAATCATCAGCATGATCATCATCATAATCATCATCAAAATCATCATCATAATCGTAATCATAATCATCATCATTATCATCATCAAGATCATCATCATAATGATGAGCATAATCATCATCATAATCATCATCATAGTCATCGTTATAATTCATCATCATAATCATCATCATAATCATCATCATAATCATCATCATAATCATCATCAGAATCATCATCATAATCATGAGCATAATCATCATGATAATCGTCATCATAATCATCATCATAGTCATCATCATAATAGTCATCATAATCGTCGTCATAACCGTCATCATAATAGTCATCATAATCGTCATCATTATAGTCATCATAATCATCATCATGATCATCATCATAATCATCATCATAATCATCAGCATAATCATCATCATAATCATCATCATTATCATCATCAAAATCATCATCATCATCATCATCATAATCATCATCATAATCATCATCATAATCATCATCATAACCGTCATCGTAATCATCATCATAATCATCATCATAATCATCATCATAATCATCATCATAATCATCATCATAATCATCATCATAATCATCATCATAATCATCATCATAACCGTCATCGTAATCATCATCATAATCATCATCATAATCATCATCATAATCATCATCATAATCATCATCATAATCATCGTTATAATTCATCATCATAATCATGAGCATAATCGTCTTCATGGTCATCATCATAATCGTCATCATAATCATCATAATAGTCATCATAGTCGTCATCATTATAGTCATCATAATCAACATCATGATCATCATCATAATCATCATCATAATCATCATCATGATCATCATCATAATCATCATCATAATCATCATCATAACCGTCATCGTAATCATCATCATAATCGTCATCATAATCATCATCATAATCATGAGCATAATCATCATCATAATCGTCATCATAATCATCATCATAATCATCATCATAACCGTCATCGTAATCATCATCATAATCATCATCAGAATCATCATCATAATCATGAGCATAATCATCATCATAATCATCATCATAATCATCATCATAATCATCATCATAATCATCATCAAAATCATCATCATAATCATGAGCATAATCATCATCATAATCGTCATCATAATCATCATCATAGTCATCATCATAATAGTCATCATAATCATCATCATAATCGTCATCATTATAGTCATCATAATCGTCATCATAATCATCATCATAGTCATCATCATAGTCATCATCATAATAGTCATCATAATCGTCATCATTATAGTCATCATAATCATCAGCATGATGATCATCATAATCGTCATAATAATCGTCATCATAATCATCATCATAATCATCATCATAATCATCATCATAACCGTCATCGTAATCATCATCATAATCATCATCATAATCATCATCATAATCATCATCATAATCATCATCATAATCGTCATCATAATCATCATCATAATCATCATCATAATCATCATCAAGATCATCATCATAATCATGAGCATAATCATCATCACAATCGTCATCATAATCATCATCATAATCATCATCAGAATCATCATCATAATCGTCATCATAATCATCATCATAATCATCATCATAATCATCATCATAATCATCATCATAATCATCATCATAATCATCGTTATAATTCATCATCATAATAATCATCATAATCATCATCATAACCGTCATCGTAATCATCATCAGAATCATCATCAGAATCATCATCATAATCGTCATCATAATCATCATCATAATCATCATCATAATCATCATCATAATCATCATCATAATCATCATCAGAATCATCATCATAATCATGAGCATAATCATCATCATAATCATCATCATAATCATCATCATAATCATCATCATAATCATCATCAAAATCATCATCATAATCATGAGCATAATCATCATCATAATCGTCATCATAATCATCATCATAGTCATCATCATAATAGTCATCATAATCATCATCATAATCGTCATCATTATAGTCATCATAATCGTCATCATAATCATCATCATAGTCATCATCATAATAGTCATCATAATCGTCATCATTATAGTCATCATAATCATCAGCATGATCATCATCATAATCATCATCAAAATCATCATCATAATCGTCATCATAATCGTCATCATAATCATCATCAGAATCATCATCATAATCGTCATCATAATCATCATCATAATCATCATCATAATCATCATCATAATCATCATCATAATCATCATCATAATCATCATCATAATCATCGTTATAATTCATCATCATAATAATCATCATAATCATCATCATAACCGTCATCGTAATCATCATCATAATCATCATCATAATCATCATCATAATCATCATCATAATCATCATCATAATCATCGTTATAATTCATCATCATAATAATCATCATAATCATCATCATAACCGTCATCGTAATCATCATCATAATCATCATCAGAATCATCATCATAATCATCATCATAATCATCATCATAATCATTGTTATAATTCATCATCATAATCATCATCATAATCATCATCATAACCGTCATCGTAATCATCATCATAATCATCATCATAATCATCATCATAATCATCATCAGAATCATCATCATAATCGTCATCATAATCATCATCATAGTCATCATCATAATCGTCATCATAATCATCATCATAATCATCATCATAATTATCATCATAATCATCATCATAATCATCATCAGAATCATCATCATAATCGTCATCATAATCATCATCATATTCATCATCATAATCATCATCATAATCATCATCATAATCATCATCATAATCATCATCAAAAACATCATCATAATCATCATCATAGTCAACATCATAATAGTCATCATAATCTTCATCATAATCGTCATCATTATAGTCATCATAATCGTCATCATAAACATCATCATGATCATCATCATAATCATCATCAAAATCATCATCATAATCATGAGCATAATCATCATCATTATCGTCATCATAATCATCATCATAATCATCATCATAATCATAATCAAAATCATCATCATAATCATGAGCATAATCATCATCATAATCGTCATCATAATCATCATCATAGTCATCATCATAATCCTCATCATAATCATCATCAAGATCATCATTATAATCATGAGCATAATCATCATCATAATCGTCATCATAATCATCATCATAGTCATCATCATAATAGTCATCATAATCGTCATCATTATAGTCATCATAATCGTCATCATAATCATCATTATAGTCATCATCATAATAGTCATCATAATCGTCATCGTACTCGTCATCATTACAGTCATCGTAATCGTCATCATAATCATCATCATAGTCATCATCATAATCATCATCATAATCATCATCATAATCATCATCATTATCATCATCATAATCATCATCATAATCATCATCAAGATCATCATCATAATCATGAGCATAATCATCATCATAATCATCATCATAGTCATCGTTATAATTCATCATCATAATCATCATCATAATCATCATCATAACCGTCATCGTAATCATCATCAGAATCATCATCATAATCGTCATCATAATCATCATCATAATCATCATCATAATCATCATCATAACCGTCATCGTAATCATCATCATAATCATCATCATAATCATCATCATAATCATCATCATAATCATCATCATAATCATCATCATAATCATCATCATAATCATCATCAAGATCATCATTATAATCATGAGCATAATCATCATCACAATCGTCATCATAATCATCATCATAATCATCATCAGAATCATCATCATAATCGTCATCTTAATCATCATCATAATCATCATCATAATCATCATCATAATCATCATCATAATCATCATCATAATCATCGTTATAATTCATCATCATAATCATCATCATAATCATCATCATAATTATCATCATAATCATCATCATAATCATCATCAGAATCATCATCATAATCATGAGCATAATCATCATCATAATCATCATCATAATCATCATCATAATCATCATCATAATCATCATCAAAATCATCATCATAATCATGAGCATAATCATCATCATAATCGTCATCATAATCATCATCATAGTCATCATAATCATCATCATAGTCATCATCATAATAGTCATCATAATCGTCATCATTATAGTCATCATAATCATCAGCATGATCATCATCATAATCATCATCAAAATCATCATCATAATCGTCATCATAATCATCATCATAATCATCATCATAATCATCATTATAGTCATCATCATAATAGTCATCATAATCGTCATCGTAATCGTCATCATTACAGTCATCGTAATCGTCATCATAATCATCATCATAGTCATCATCATAATCATCATCATAATCGTCTTCATGGTCATCATCATAATCGTCATCATAATCATCATAATAGTCATCATAATCGTCATCATTATAGTCATCATAATCATCATCATAATCATCATCATAATCATCATCATAATCATCATCATTATCATCATCAAAATCATCATCATCATCATCATCATAATCAT
The DNA here is from genome assembly GCA_947623535.1 of Coelioxys conoideus. Classification (NCBI taxonomy): domain Eukaryota; kingdom Metazoa; phylum Arthropoda; class Insecta; order Hymenoptera; family Megachilidae; genus Coelioxys; species Coelioxys conoideus. The sequence goes on from CANQJN010000008.1 coordinate 1,862,063, forward strand.
CATCATAACCGTCATCGTAATCATCATCATAATCATCATCATAATCATCATCATAATCATCATCATAATCATCATCATAATCATCATCATAATCATCATCAGAATCATCATCATAATCATGAGCATAATCATCATCATAATCGTCATCATAATCATCATCATAGTCATCATCATAATAGTCATCATAATCGTCATCATTATGGTCATCATAATCGTCATCATAATCATCATCATAATCATCATCATAATTATCATCATAATCATCATCATAATCATCATCAGAATCATCATCATAATCATGAGCATAATCATCATCATAATCATCATCATAATCATCATCATAATCATCATCATAATCATCATCAAAATCATCATCATAATCATGAGCATAATCATCATCATAATCGTCATCATAATCATCATCATAGTCATCATCATAATAGTCATCATAATCATCATCATAGTCATCATCATAATAGTCATCATAATCGTCATCATTATAGTCATCATAATCATCAGCATGATCATCATCATAATCATCATCAAAATCATCATCATAATCGTCATCATAATCATCATCATAATCATCATCATAATCATCATTATAGTCATCATCATAATAGTCATCATAATCGTCATCGTAATCGTCATCATTACAGTCATCGTAATCGTCATCATAATCATCATCATAGTCATCATCATAATCATCATCATAATCGTCTTCATGGTCATCATCATAATCGTCATCATAATCATCATAATAGTCATCATAATCGTCATCATTATAGTCATCATAATCATCATCATAATCATCATCATAATCATCATCATAATCATCATCATTATCATCATCAAAATCATGAGCATAATCATCATCATAATCGTCATCATAATCATCATCATAGTCATCATCATAATAGTCATCATAATCGTCAACGTAATCGTCATCATTACAGTCATCGTAATCGTCATCATAATCATCATTATAGTCATCATCATAATAGTCATCATAATCGTCAACGTAATCGTCATCATTACAGTCATCGTAATCGTCATCATAATCATCATCATAATCATCATCATAGTCATCATCATAATCATCATCATAATCATCATCATAATCATCATCATTATCATCATCATAATCATCATCATAATCATCATCAAGATCATCATCATAATCATGAGCATAATCGTCGTCATGGTCATCATCATAATCGTCATCATAATCATCATAATAGTCATCATAATCGTCATCATTATAGTCATCATAATCAACATCATGATCATCATCATAATCATCATCATAATCATCATCATAATCATCATCATGATCATCATCATAATCATCATCATAATCATCATCATAACCGTCATCGTAATCATCATCATAATCATCATCATAATCATCATCATAATCATCATCATAATCATCATCATAATCATCATCATAGTCATCATCATAATAGTCATCATAATCATCATCATAATCGTAATCATAATCATCATCATAATCATCATCATAATCATCATCATAATCATCATCATAATCATCATCAGAATCATCATCATAATCGTCATCATAATCATCATCATAGTCATCATCATAATAGTCATCATAATCATCATCATAATCGTCATCATTATAGTCATCATAATCAACATCATGATCATCATCATAATCATCATCATAATCATCATCATGATCATCATCATAATCATCATCATAATCATCATCATAACCGTCATCGTAATCATCATCATAATCGTCATCATAATCATCATCATAATCATGAGCATAATCATCATCATAATCGTCATCATAATCATCATCATAATCATCATCATAACCGTCATCGTAATCATCATCATAATCATCATCAGAATCATCATCATAATCATGAGCATAATCATCATCATAATCATCATCATAATCATCATCATAATCATCATCATAATCATCATCAAAATCATCATCATAATCATGAGCATAATCATCATCATAATCGTCATCATAATCATCATCATAGTCATCATCATAATAGTCATCATAATCATCATCATAATCGTCATCATTATAGTCATCATAATCGTCATCATAATCATCATCATAGTCATCATCATAGTCATCATCATAATAGTCATCATAATCGTCATCATTATAGTCATCATAATCATCAGCATGATGATCATCATAATCGTCATAATAATCGTCATCATAATCATCATCATAATCATCATCATAATCATCATCATAACCGTCATCGTAATCATCATCATAATCATCATCATAATCATCATCATAATCATCATCATAATCATCATCATAATCGTCATCATAATCATCATCATAATCATCATCATAATCATCATCAAGATCATCATCATAATCATGAGCATAATCATCATCACAATCGTCATCATAATCATCATCATAATCATCATCAGAATCATCATCATAATCGTCATCATAATCATCATCATAATCATCATCATAATCATCATCATAATCATCATCATAATCATCATCATAATCATCGTTATAATTCATCATCATAATAATCATCATAATCATCATCATAACCGTCATCGTAATCATCATCAGAATCATCATCAGAATCATCATCATAATCGTCATCATAATCATCATCATAATCATCATCATAATCATCATCATAATCATCATCAGAATCATCATCATAATCATGAGCATAATCATCATCATAATCATCATCATAATCATCATCATAATCATCATCAAAATCATCATCATAATCATGAGCATAATCATCATCATAATCGTCATCATAATCATCATCATAGTCATCATCATAATAGTCATCATAATCATCATCATAATCGTCATCATTATAGTCATCATAATCGTCATCATAATCATCATCATAGTCATCATCATAATAGTCATCATAATCGTCATCATTATAGTCATCATAATCATCAGCATGATCATCATCATAATCATCATCAAAATCATCATCATAATCGTCATCATAATCGTCATCATAATCATCATCAGAATCATCATCATAATCGTCATCATAATCATCATCATAATCATCATCATAATCATCATCATAATCATCATCATAATCATCATCATAATCATCATCATAATCATCGTTATAATTCATCATCATAATAATCATCATAATCATCATCATAACCGTCATCGTAATCATCATCATAATCATCATCATAATCATCATCATAATCATCATCATAATCATCATCATAATCATCGTTATAATTCATCATCATAATAATCATCATAATCATCATCATAACCGTCATCGTAATCATCATCATAATCATCATCAGAATCATCATCATAATCATCATCATAATCATCATCATAATCATTGTTATAATTCATCATCATAATCATCATCATAATCATCATCATAACCGTCATCGTAATCATCATCATAATCATCATCATAATCATCATCATAATCATCATCAGAATCATCATCATAATCGTCATCATAATCATCATCATAGTCATCATCATAATCGTCATCATAATCATCATCATAATCATCATCATAATTATCATCATAATCATCATCATAATCATCATCAGAATCATCATCATAATCGTCATCATATTCATCATCATATTCATCATCATAATCATCATCATAATCATCATCATAATCATCATCATAATCATCATCAAAAACATCATCATAATCATCATCATAGTCAACATCATAATAGTCATCATAATCTTCATCATAATCGTCATCATTATAGTCATCATAATCGTCATCATAAACATCATCATGATCATCATCATAATAATCATCAAAATCATCATCATAATCATCATCATAATCATCATCAAAAACATCATCATAATCATCATCATAGTCATCATCATAATCATCATCATAATCATCATCATAATCATCATCAAAATCATCATCATAATCATGAGCATAATCATCATCATTATCGTCATCATAATCATCATCATAATCATCATCATAATCATAATCAAAATCATCATCATAATCATGAGCATAATCATCATCATAATCGTCATCATAATCATCATCATAGTCATCATCATAATCCTCATCATAATCATCATCAAGATCATCATTATAATCATGAGCATAATCATCATCATAATCGTCATCATAATCATCATCATAGTCATCATCATAATAGTCATCATAATCGTCATCATTATAGTCATCATAATCGTCATCATAATCATCATTATAGTCATCATCATAATAGTCATCATAATCGTCATCGTAATCGTCATCATTACAGTCATCGTAATCGTCATCATAATCATCATCATAGTCATCATCATAATCATCATCATAATCATCATCATAATCATCATCATTATCATCATCATAATCATCATCATAATCATCATCAAGATCATCATCATAATCATGAGCATAATCATCATCATAATCATCATCATAGTCATCGTTATAATTCATCATCATAATCATCATCATAATCATCATCATAACCGTCATCGTAATCATCATCAGAATCATCATCATAATCGTCATCATAATCATCATCATAATCATCATCATAATCATCATCATAACCGTCATCGTAATCATCATCATAATCATCATCATAATCATCATCATAATCATCATCATAATCATCATCATAATCATCATCATAATCATCATCATAATCATCATCAAGATCATCATTATAATCATGAGCATAATCATCATCACAATCGTCATCATAATCATCATCATAATCATCATCAGAATCATCATCATAATCGTCATCTTAATCATCATCATAATCATCATCATAATCATCATCATAATCATCATCATAATCATCATCATAATCATCGTTATAATTCATCATCATAATCATCATCATAATCATCATCATAATTATCATCATAATCATCATCATAATCATCATCAGAATCATCATCATAATCATGAGCATAATCATCATCATAATCATCATCATAATCATCATCATAATCATCATCATAATCATCATCAAAATCATCATCATAATCATGAGCATAATCATCATCATAATCGTCATCATAATCATCATCATAGTCATCATAATCATCATCATAGTCATCATCATAATAGTCATCATAATCGTCATCATTATAGTCATCATAATCATCAGCATGATCATCATCATAATCATCATCAAAATCATCATCATAATCGTCATCATAATCATCATCATAATCATCATCATAATCATCATTATAGTCATCATCATAATAGTCATCATAATCGTCATCGTAATCGTCATCATTACAGTCATCGTAATCGTCATCATAATCATCATCATAGTCATCATCATAATCATCATCATAATCGTCTTCATGGTCATCATCATAATCGTCATCATAATCATCATAATAGTCATCATAATCGTCATCATTATAGTCATCATAATCATCATCATAATCATCATCATAATCATCATCATAATCATCATCATTATCATCATCAAAATCATCATCATCATCATCATCATAATCATCATCATAACCGTCATCGTAATCATCATCATAATCATCATCATAATCATCATCATAATCATCATCATAATCATCATCATAATCATCATCATAATCATCATCAGAATCATCATCATAATCATGAGCATAATCATCATCATAATCGTCATCATAATCATCATCATAGTCATCATCATAATAGTCATCATAATCGTCATCATTATGGTCATCATAATCGTCATCATAATCATCATTATAGTCATCATCATAATAGTCATCATAATCGTCAACGTAATCGTCATCATTACAGTCATCGTAATCGTCATCATAATCATCATCATAGTCATCATCATAATCATCATCATAATCATCATCATAATCATCATCATTATCATCATCATAATCATCATCATAATCATCATCAAGATCATCATCATAATCATGAGCATAATCGTCTTCATGGTCATCATCATAATCGTCATCATAATCATCATAATAGTCATCATAATCGTCATCATTATAGTCATCATAATCAACATCATGATCATCATCATAATCATCATCATAATCATCATCATAATCATCATCATGATCATCATCATAATCATCATCATAATCATCATCATAACCGTCATCGTAATCATCATCATAATCATCATCATAATCATCATCATAATCATCATCATAATCATCATCATAATCATCATCATAGTCATCATCATAATAGTCATCATAATCATCATCATAATCGTCATCATAATCATCATCATAATCATCATCATAATCATCATCATAATCATCATCATAATCATCATCAGAATCATCATCATAATCGTCATCATAATCATCATCATAGTCATCATCATAATAGTCATCATAATCATCATCATAATCGTCATCATTATAGTCATCATAATCGTCATCATAATCATCATCATAGTCATCATCATAATAGTCATCATAATCGTCATCATTATAGTCATCATAATCATCAGCATGATCATCATCATAATCATCATCAAAATCATCATCATAATCGTAATCATAATCATCATCATTATCATCATCAAGATCATCATCATAATGATGAGCATAATCATCATCATAATCATCATCATAGTCATCGTTATAATTCATCATCATAATCATCATCATAATCATCATCATAATCATCATCATAATCATCATCAGAATCATCATCATAATCATGAGCATAATCATCATGATAATCGTCATCATAATCATCATCATAGTCATCATCATAATAGTCATCATAATCGTCGTCATAACCGTCATCATAATAGTCATCATAATCGTCATCATTATAGTCATCATAATCATCATCATGATCATCATCATAATCATCATCATAATCGTCATCATAATCATCATCATAATTATCATCATAATCATCATCATAATCATCATCAGAATCATCATCATAATCATGAGCATAATCATCATCATAATCATCATCATAATCATCATCATAATCATCATCATAATCATCATCAAAATCATCATCATAATCATGAGCATAATCATCATCATAATCGTCATCATAATCATCATCATAGTCATCATAATCATCATCATAGTCATCATCATAATAGTCATCATAATCGTCATCATTATAGTCATCATAATCATCAGCATGATCATCATCATAATCATCATCAAAATCATCATCATAATCGTCATCATAATCATCATCATAATCATCGTCATAATCATCATTATAGTCATCATCATAATAGTCATCATAATCGTCATCGTGTTCGTCATCATTACAGTCATCGTAATCGTCATCATAATCATCATCATAGTCATCATCATAATCATCATCATAATCGTCTTCATGGTCATCATCATAATCGTCATCATAATCATCATAATAGTCATCATAATCGTCATCATTATAGTCATCATAATCATCATCATAATCATCATCATAATCATCATCATAATCATCATCATTATCATCATCAAAATCATCATCATCATCATCATCATAATCATCATCATAACCGTCATCGTAATCATCATCATAATCATCATCATAATCATCATCATAATCATCATCATAATCATCATCATAATCATCATCATAATCATCATCATAATCGTCTTCATGGTCATCATCATAATCGTCATCATAATCATCATAATAGTCATCATAATCGTCATCATTATAGTCATCATAATCGACATCATAATCGTCATCATTATGGTCATCATAATCATCATCATGATCATCATCATAATCATCATCATAATCATCATCATAATCATCATCATAACCGTCATCGTAATCATCATCATAATCATCATCATAATCATCATCATAATCATCATCATAATCATCATCATAATCATCATCAGAATCATCATCATAATCATGAGCATAATCATCATCATAATCGTCATCATAATCATCATCATAGTCATCATCATAATAGTCATCATAATCGTCATCATTATGGTCATCATAATCGTCATCATAATCATCATTATAGTCATCATCATAATAGTCATCATAATCGTCAACGTAATCGTCATCATTACAGTCATCGTAATCGTCATCATAATCATCATCATAGTCATCATCATAATCATCATCATAATCATCATCATAATCATCATCATTATCATCATCATAATCATCATCATAATCATCATCAAGATCATCATCATAATCATGAGCATAATCGTCTTCATGGTCATCATCATAATCGTCATCATAATCATCATAATAGTCATCATAATCGTCATCATTATAGTCATCATAATCAACATCATGATCATCATCATAATCATCATCATAATCATCATCATAATCATCATCATGATCATCATCATAATCATCATCATAATCATCATCATAACCGTCATCGTAATCATCATCATAATCATCATCATAATCATCATCATAATCATCATCATAATCATCATCATAATCATCATCATAGTCATCATCATAATAGTCATCATAATCATCATCATAATCGTCATCATAATCATCATCATAATCATCATCATAATCATCATCATAATCATCATCATAATCATCATCAGAATCATCATCATAATCGTCATCATAATCATCATCATAGTCATCATCATAATAGTCATCATAATCATCATCATAATCGTCATCATTATAGTCATCATAATCGTCATCATAATCATCATCATAGTCATCATCATAATAGTCATCATAATCGTCATCATTATAGTCATCATAATCATCATCATGATCATCATCATAATCATCATCATAATCATCATCATAATCATCATCATAATCATCATCAGAATCATCATCATAATCATGAGCATAATCATCATCATAATCGTCATCATAATCATCATCATAGTCATCATCATAATAGTCATCATAATCGTCATCATTATGGTCATCATAATCGTCATCATAATCATCATCATAGTCATCATCATAATAGTCATCATAATCGTCGTCATAACCGTCATCATAATAGTCATCATAATCGTCATCATTATAGTCATCATAATCATCATCATGATCATCATCATAATCATCATCATAATCATCATCATAATCATCATCATAATCATCATCATTATCATCATCAAAATCATCATCATCATCATCATCATAATCATCATCATAATCATCATCATAATCATCATCATAACCGTCATCGTAATCATCATCATAATCATCATCATAATCATCATCATAATCATCATCATAATCATCATCATAATCATCATCATAATCATCATCATAATCATCATCATAACCGTCATCATAATCATCATCATAATCATCATCATAATCATCATCATAATCATCGTTATAATTCATCATCATAATCATGAGCATAATCGTCTTCATGGTCATCATCATAATCGTCATCATAATCATCATAATAGTCATCATAGTCGTCATCATTATAGTCATCATAATCAACATCATGATCATCATCATAATCATCATCATAATCATCATCATGATCATCATCATAATCATCATCATAATCATCATCATAACCGTCATCGTAATCATCATCATAATCGTCATCATAATCATCATCATAATCATGAGCATAATCATCATCATAATCGTCATCATAATCATCATCATAGTCATCATCATAATAGTCATCATAATCATCATCATAATCGTCATCATTATAGTCATCATAATCGTCATCATAATCATCATCATAGTCATCATCATAGTCATCATCATAATAGTCATCATAATCGTCATCATTATAGTCATCATAATCATCAGCATGATGATCATCATAATCGTCATAATAATCGTCATCATAATCATCATCATAATCATCATCATAATCATCATCATAACCGTCATCGTAATCATCATCATAATCATCATCATAATCATCATCATAATCATCATCATAATCGTCATCATAATCATCATCATAATCATCATCATAATCATCATCAAGATCATCATCATAATCATGAGCATAATCATCATCACAATCGTCATCATAATCATCATCATAATCATCATCAGAATCATCATCATAATCGTCATCATAATCATCATCATAATCATCATCATAATCATCATCATAATCATCATCATAATCATCATCATAATCATCGTTATAATTCATCATCATAATAATCATCATAATCATCATCATAACCGTCATCGTAATCATCATCAGAATCATCATCAGAATCATCATCATAATCGTCATCATAATCATCATCATAATCATCATCATAATCATCATCATAATCATCATCATAATCATCATCAGAATCATCATCATAATCATGAGCATAATCATCATCATAATCATCATCATAATCATCATCATAATCATCATCATAATCATCATCAAAATCATCATCATAATCATGAGCATAATCATCATCATAATCGTCATCATAATCATCATCATAGTCATCATCATAATAGTCATCATAATCATCATCATAATCGTCATCATTATAGTCATCATAATCGTCATCATAATCATCATCATAGTCATCATCGTAATAGTCATCATAATCGTCATCATTATAGTCATCATAATCATCAGCATGATCATCATCATAATCATCATCAAAATCATCATCATAATCGTCATCATAATCGTCATCATAATCATCATCAGAATCATCATCATAATCGTCATCATAATCATCATCATAATCATCATCATAATCATCATCATAATCATCATCATAATCATCATCATAATCATCATCATAATCATCGTTATAATTCATCATCATAATAATCATCATAATCATCATCATAACCGTCATCGTAATCATCATCATAATCATCATCATAATCATCATCATAATCATCATCATAATCATCATCATAATCATCGTTATAATTCATCATCATAATAATCATCATAATCATCATCATAACCGTCATCGTAATCATCATCATAATCATCATCAGAATCATCATCATAATCATCATCATAATCATCATCATAATCATTGTTATAATTCATCATCATAATCATCATCATAATCATCATCATAACCGTCATCGTAATCATCATCATAATCATCATCATAATCATCATCATAATCATCATCAGAATCATCATCATAATCGTCATCATAATCATCATCATAGTCATCATCAGAATCATCATCATAATCGTCATCATAATCATCATCATAATCATCATCATAATCATCATCATAATCATCATCATAATCATCATCATAATCATTGTTATAATTCATCATCAGAATCATCATCATAATCGTCATCATAATCATCATCATAATCATCATCATAATCATCATCATAATCATCATCATAATCATCATCATAATCATCATCAGAATCATCATCATAATCGTCATCATAATCATCATCATAGTCATCATCATAATCATCATCATAATCATCATCATAATCATCATCATAATCATTGTTATAATTCATCATCAGAATCATCATCATAATCGTCATCATAATCATCATCATAATCATCATCATAATCATCATCATAATCATCATCATAATCATCATCAGAATCATCATCATAATCGTCATCATAATCATCATCATAATAGTCATCATAATCATCATCATAATCGTCATCATTATAGTCATCATAATCGTCATCATAATCATCATCATAGTCATCATCATAATAGTCATCATAATCGTCATCATTATAGTCATCATAATCATCAGCATGATCATCATCATAATCATCATCAAAATCATCATCATAATCGTCATCATAATCGTCATCATAATCATCATCATAATCATCATCATAATCGTCATCATTATAGTCATCATAATCGTCATCATAATCATCATCATAGTCATCATCATAATAGTCATCATAATCGTCATCATTATAGTCATCATAATCATCAGCATGATCATCATCATAATCATCATCAAAATCATCATCATAATCGTCATCATAATCGTCATCATAATCATCATCATAATCATCATCATAATCATCATCAGAACCGTCATCGTAATCATCATCATAATCGTCATCATAATCATCATCATAGTCATCATCATAATAGTCATCATAATCGTCATCATTATAGTCATCATAATCATCAGCATGATCATCATCATAATCATCATCAAAATCATCATCATAATCGTCATCATAATCATCATCATAATCATCATCATAATCATCATTATAGTCATCATCATAATAGTCATCATAATCGTCATCGTAATCGTCATCATTACAGTCATCGTAATCGTCATCATAATCATCATCATAGTCATCATCATAATCATCATCATAATCGTCTTCATGGTCATCATCATAATCGTCATCATAATCATCATAATAGTCATCATAATCGTCATCATTATAGTCATCATAATCATCATCATAATCATCATCATAATCATCATCATAATCATCATCATTATCATCATCAAAATCATCATCATCATCATCATCATAATCATCATCATAACCGTCATCGTAATCATCATCATAATCATCATCATAATCATCATCATAATCATCATCATAATCATCATCATAATCATCATCATAATCATCATCATAATCGTCTTCATGGTCATCATCATAATCGTCATCATAATCATCATAATAGTCATCATAATCGTCATCATTATAGTCATCATAATCGACATCATAATCGTCATCATTATGGTCATCATAATCATCATCATGATCATCATCATAATCATCATCATAATCATCATCATAATCATCATCATAACCGTCATCGTAATCATCATCATAATCATCATCATAATCATCATCATAATCATCATCATAATCATCATCATAATCATCATCAGAATCATCATCATAATCATGAGCATAATCATCATCATAATCGTCATCATAATCATCATCATAGTCATCATCATAATAGTCATCATAATCGTCATCATTATGGTCATCATAATCGTCATCATAATCATCATTATAGTCATCATCATAATAGTCATCATAATCGTCAACGTAATCGTCATCATTACAGTCATCGTAATCGTCATCATAATCATCATCATAGTCATCATCATAATCATCATCATAATCATCATCATAATCATCATCATTATCATCATCATAATCATCATCATAATCATCATCAAGATCATCATCATAATCATGAGCATAATCGTCTTCATGGTCATCATCATAATCGTCATCATAATCATCATAATAGTCATCATAATCGTCATCATTATAGTCATCATAATCAACATCATGATCATCATCATAATCATCATCATAATCATCATCATAATCATCATCATGATCATCATCATAATCATCATCATAATCATCATCATAACCGTCATCGTAATCATCATCATAATCATCATCATAATCATCATCATAATCATCATCATAATCATCATCATAATCATCATCATAGTCATCATCATAATAGTCATCATAATCATCATCATAATCGTCATCATAATCATCATCATAATCATCATCATAATCATCATCATAATCATCATCATAATCATCATCAGAATCATCATCATAATCGTCATCATAATCATCATCATAGTCATCATCATAATAGTCATCATAATCATCATCATAATCGTCATCATTATAGTCATCATAATCGTCATCATAATCATCATCATAGTCATCATCATAATAGTCATCATAATCGTCATCATTATAGTCATCATAATCATCAGCATGATCATCATCATAATCATCATCAAAATCATCATCATAATCGTAATCATAATCATCATCATTATCATCATCAAGATCATCATCATAATGATGAGCATAATCATCATCATAATCATCATCATAGTCATCGTTATAATTCATCATCATAATCATCATCATAATCATCATCATAATCATCATCATAATCATCATCAGAATCATCATCATAATCATGAGCATAATCATCATGATAATCGTCATCATAATCATCATCATAGTCATCATCATAATAGTCATCATAATCGTCGTCATAACCGTCATCATAATAGTCATCATAATCGTCATCATTATAGTCATCATAATCATCATCATGATCATCATCATAATCATCATCATAATCGTCATCATAATCATCATCATAATTATCATCATAATCATCATCATAATCATCATCAGAATCATCATCATAATCATGAGCATAATCATCATCATAATCATCATCATAATCATCATCATAATCATCATCATAATCATCATCATAATCATCATCATAATCATCATCATAATCATCATCATAATCATCATCATAATCATCATCATAATCATCATCATAACCGTCATCGTAATCATCATCATAATCATCATCATAATCATCATCATAATCATCATCATAATCATCATCATAATCATCATCATAATCATCGTTATAATTCATCATCATAATCATGAGCATAATCGTCTTCATGGTCATCATCATAATCGTCATCATAATCATCATAATAGTCATCATAGTCGTCATCATTATAGTCATCATAATCAACATCATGATCATCATCATAATCATCATCATAATCATCATCATGATCATCATCATAATCATCATCATAATCATCATCATAACCGTCATCGTAATCATCATCATAATCGTCATCATAATCATCATCATAATCATGAGCATAATCATCATCATAATCGTCATCATAATCATCATCATAGTCATCATCATAATAGTCATCATAATCATCATCATAATCGTCATCATTATAGTCATCATAATCGTCGTCATAATCATCATCATAGTCATCATCATAGTCATCATCATAATAGTCATCATAATCGTCATCATTATAGTCATCATAATCATCAGGATGATGATCATCATAATCGTCATAATAATCGTCATCATAATCATCATCATAATCATCATCATAATCATCATCATAACCGTCATCGTAATCATCATCATAATCATCATCATAATCATCATCATAATCATCATCATAATCGTCATCATAATCATCATCATAATCATCATCATAATCATCATCAAGATCATCATCATAATCATGAGCATAATCATCATCACAATCGTCATCATAATCATCATCATAATCATCATCAGAATCATCATCATAATCGTCATCATAATCATCATCATAATCATCATCATAATCATCATCATAATCATCATCATAATCATCATCATAATCATCGTTATAATTCATCATCATAATAATCATCATAATCATCATCATAACCGTCATCGTAATCATCATCAGAATCATCATCAGAATCATCATCATAATCGTCATCATAATCATCATCATAATCATCATCATAATCATCATCATAATCATCATCATAATCATCATCAGAATCATCATCATAATCATGAGCATAATCATCATCATAATCATCATCATAATCATCATCATAATCATCATCATAATCATCATCAAAATCATCATCATAATCATGAGCATAATCATCATCATAATCGTCATCATAATCATCATCATAGTCATCATCATAATAGTCATCATAATCATCATCATAATCGTCATCATTATAGTCATCATAATCGTCATCATAATCATCATCATAGTCATCATCGTAATAGTCATCATAATCGTCATCATTATAGTCATCATAATCATCAGCATGATCATCATCATAATCATCATCAAAATCATCATCATAATCGTCATCATAATCGTCATCATAATCATCATCAGAATCATCATCATAATCGTCATCATAATCATCATCATAATCATCATCATAATCATCATCATAATCATCATCATAATCATCATCATAATCATCATCATAATCATCGTTATAATTCATCATCATAATAATCATCATAATCATCATCATAACCGTCATCGTAATCATCATCATAATCATCATCATAATCATCATCATAATCATCATCATAATCATCATCATAATCATCGTTATAATTCATCATCATAATAATCATCATAATCATCATCATAACCGTCATCGTAATCATCATCATAATCATCATCAGAATCATCATCATAATCATCATCATAATCATCATCATAATCATTGTTATAATTCATCATCATAATCATCATCATAATCATCATCATAACCGTCATCGTAATCATCATCATAATCATCATCATAATCATCATCATAATCATCATCAGAATCATCATCATAATCGTCATCATAATCATCATCATAGTCATCATCAGAATCATCATCATAATCGTCATCATAATCATCATCATAATCATCATCATAATCATCATCATAATCATCATCATAATCATCATCATAATCATTGTTATAATTCATCATCAGAATCATCATCATAATCGTCATCATAATCATCATCATAATCATCATCATAATCATCATCATAATCATCATCATAATCATCATCATAATCATCATCAGAATCATCATCATAATCGTCATCATAATCATCATCATAGTCATCATCATAATCATCATCATAATCATCATCATAATCATCATCATAATCATTGTTATAATTCATCATCAGAATCATCATCATAATCGTCATCATAATCATCATCATAATCATCATCATAATCATCATCATAATCATCATCATAATCATCATCAGAATCATCATCATAATCGTCATCATAATCATCATCATAATAGTCATCATAATCATCATCATAATCGTCATCATTATAGTCATCATAATCGTCATCATAATCATCATCATAGTCATCATCATAATAGTCATCATAATCGTCATCATTATAGTCATCATAATCATCAGCATGATCATCATCATAATCATCATCAAAATCATCATCATAATCGTCATCATAATCGTCATCATAATCATCATCATAATCATCATCATAATCGTCATCATTATAGTCATCATAATCGTCATCATAATCATCATCATAGTCATCATCATAATAGTCATCATAATCGTCATCATTATAGTCATCATAATCATCAGCATGATCATCATCATAATCATCATCAAAATCATCATCATAATCGTCATCATAATCGTCATCATAATCATCATCATAATCATCATCATAATCATCATCAGAACCGTCATCGTAATCATCATCATAATCATCATCATAATCATCATCATAATCATCATCATAATCATCATCATAACCGTCATCGTAATCATCATCATAATCATCATCATAATCATCATCATAATCATCATCATAATCATCATCATAATCATCATCATAATCATCATCATAATCATCATCATAATCATCATCAAGATCATCATCATAATCATGAGCACAATCATCATCACAATCGTTATCAGAATCATCATCATAATCATCATCAGAATCATTATCATAATCGTCATCATAATCATCATCATAATCATCATCATAATCATCATCATAATCATCATCAGAATCATCATCATAATCATGAGCATAATCATCATGATAATCGTCATCATAATCATCATCATAGTCATCATCATAATAGTCATCATAATCGTCGTCATAATCGTCATCATTATAGTCATCATAATCGTCATCATAATCATCAGCATAATCATCATCATAATCATCATCATTATCATCATCAAAATCATCATCATCATCATAATCATAATCAAAATCATCATCATAATCATGAGCATAATCATCATCATAATCGTCATCATAATCATCATCATAGTCATCATCATAATAGTCATCATAATCGTCATCATTATAGTCATCATAATCGTCATCATAATCATCATTATAGTCATCATCATAATAGTCATCATAATCGTCATCGTAATCGTCATCATTACAGTCATCGTAATCGTCATCATAATCATCATCATAGTCATCATCATAATCATCATCATAATCATCATCATAATCATCATCATTATCATCATCAAGATCATCATCATAATCATGTGCATAATCATCATCATAATCATCATCATAATCATCATCATAATCATCATCATAATCATCATCATAATCATCATCAGAATCATCATCATAATCATGAGCATAATCATCATGATAATCGTCATCATAATCATCATCATAGTCATCATCATAATAGTCATCATAATCGTCGTCATAACCGTCATCATAATAGTCATCATAATCGTCATCATTATAGTCATCATAATCATCATCATGATCATCATCATAATCATCATCATAATCATCATCATAATCATCATCATAATCATCATCATTATCATCATCAAAATCATCATCATCATCATCATCATAATCATCATCATAATCGTCATCATTATAGTCATCATAATCGTCATCATAATCATCATCATAGTCATCATCATAATAGTCATCATAATCGTCATCATTATAGTCATCATAATCATCAGCATGATCATCATCATAATCATCATCAAAATCATCATCATAATCGTCATCATAATCGTCATCATAATCATCATCATAATCATCATCATAATCGTCATCATTATAGTCATCATAATCGTCATCATAATCATCATCATAGTCATCATCAGAATAGTCATCATAATCGTCATCATTATAGTCATCATAATCATCAGAATGATCATCATCATAATCATCATCAAAATCATCATCGTAATCATCATCAGAATCATCATCATAATCATCATCATAATCATCATCATAATCATCATCAGAACCGTCATCGTAATCATCATCATAATCATCATCAGAATCATCATCATAATCGTCATCATAATCATCATCATAGTCATCATCATAATAGTCATCATAATCATCATCATAATCGTCATCATTATAGTCATCATAATCGTCATCATAATCATCATCATAGTCTTCATCATAATAGTCATCATAATCGTCATCATTATAGTCATCATAATCATCAGCATGATCATCATCATAATCATCATCAAAATCATCATCATAATCGTCATCATAATCATCATCATAATCATCATCATAATCATCATCATAACCGTCATCGTAATCATCATCATAATCATCATCATAATCATCATCATAATCATCATCATAATCGTCTTCATGGCGATCATCATAATCGTCATCATAATCATCATAATAGTCATCATAATCGTCATCATTATAGTCATCATAATCAACATCATTATCATTATCATAATCATCATCATAATCATCATCATGATCATCATCATAATCATCATCATAATCATCATCATAACCGTCATCGTAATCATCATCATAATCATCATCATAATCATCATCATAATCATCATCATAATCATCATCATAATCATCATCAGAATCATCATCATAATCATGAGCATAATCATCATGATAATCGTCATCATAATCATCATCATAGTCATCATCATAATAGTCATCATAATCGTCGTCATAACCGTCATCATAATAGTCATCATAATCGTCATCATTATAGTCATCATAATCATCATCATGATCATCATCATAATCATCATCATAATCATCATCATAATCATCATCATAATCATCATCACTATCATCATCAAAATCATCATCATCATCATCATCATAATCATCATCATAATCATCATCATAATCATCATCATAATCGTCATCATAATCATCATCATAACTATCATCATAATCATCATCATAATCATCATCATAATCATCATCAGAATCATCATCATAATCATGAGCATAATCATCATCATAATCATCATCATAATCATCATCATAATCATCATCATAATCATCATCATAATCATCATCAAAATCATCATCATAATCATGAGCATAATCATCATCATAATCGTCATCATAATCATCATCATAGTCATCATCATAATAGTCATCATAATCATCATCATAATCGTCATCATTATAGTCATCATAATCGTCATCATAATCATCATCATAGTCATCATCATAATAGTCATCATAATCGTCATCATTATAGTCATCATAATCATCAGCATGATCATCATCATAATCATCATCAAAATCATCATCATAATCGTCATCATAATCGTCATCATAATCATCATCATAATCATCATCATAATCGTCATCATTATAGTCATCATAATCGTCATCATAATCATCATCATAATCATCATCATAATCATCATAATCATCATCATAATCATCATCATAAACATCGTTATAATTCATCATCATAATAATCATCATAATCATCATCATAACCGTCATCGTAATCATCATCAGAATCATCATCAGAATCATCATCATAATCGTCATCATAATCATCATCATAATCATCATCATAACCGTCATCGTAATCATCATCATAACCATCATCATAATCATCATCATAATCATCATCAGAATCATCGTCATAATCATGAGCATAATCATCATCATAATCATCATCATAATCATCATCATAATCATCATCATAATCATCATCAAAATCATCATCATAATCATGAGCATAATCATCATCATAATCGTCATCATAATCATCATCATAGTCATCATCATAATAGTCATCATAATCATCATCATAATCGTCATCATTATAGTCATCATAATCGTCATCATAATCATCATCATAGTCATCATCATAATAGTCATCATAATCGTCATCATTATAGTCATCATAATCATCAGCATGATCATCATCATAATCATCATCAAAATCATCATCAGAATCATCATCATAATCATGAGCATAATCATCATGATAATCGTCATCATAATCATCATCATAGTCATCATCATAATAGTCATCATAATCGTCGTCATAACCGTCATCATAATAGTCATCATAATCGTCATCATTATAGTCATCATAATCATCATCATGATCATCATCATAATCATCATCATAATCATCATCATAATCATCATCATAATCATCATCACTATCATCATCAAAATCATCATCATCATCATCATCATAATCATCATCATAATCATCATCATAATCATCATCATAATCGTCATCATAATCATCATCATAATCATCATCATAATCATCATCATAATCATCATCATAATCATCATCAGAATCATCATCATAATCATGAGCATAATCATCATCATAATCATCATCATAATCATCATCATAATCATCATCATAATCATCATCAAAATCATCATCATAATCATGAGCATAATCATCATCATAATCGTCATCATAATCATCATCATAGTCATCATCATAATAGTCATCATAATCATCATCATAATCGTCATCATTATAGTCATCATAATCGTCATCATAATCATCATCATAGTCATCATCATAATAGTCATCATAATCGTCATCATTATAGTCATCATAATCATCAGCATGATCATCATCATAATCATCATCAAAATCATCATCATAATCGTCATCATAATCGTCATCATAATCATCATCATAATCATCATCATAATCGTCATCATTATAGTCATCATAATCGTCATCATAATCATCATCATAATCATCATCATAATCATCATAATCAACATCATAATCATCATCATAAACATCGTTATAATTCATCATCATAATAATCATCATAATCATCATCATAACCGTCATCGTAATCATCATCAGAATCATCATCAGAATCATCATCATAATCGTCATCATAATCATCATCATAATCATCATCATAACCGTCATCGTAATCATCATCATAACCATCATCATAATCATCATCATAATCATCATCAGAATCATCGTCATAATCATGAGCATAATCATCATCATAATCATCATCATAATCATCATCATAATCATCATCATAATCATCATCAAAATCATCATCATAATCATGAGCATAATCATCATCATAATCGTCATCATAATCATCATCATAGTCATCATCATAATAGTCATCATAATCATCATCATAATCGTCATCATTATAGTCATCATAATCGTCATCATAATCATCATCATAGTCATCATCATAATAGTCATCATAATCGTCATCATTATAGTCATCATAATCATCAGCATGATCATCATCATAATCATCATCAAAATCATCATCATAATCGTCATCATAATCGTCATCATAATCATCATCAGAATCATCATCATAATCGTCATCATAATCATCATCATAATCATCATCATAATCATCATCATAATCATCATCATAATCATCATCATAATCATCATCATAATCATCGTTATAATTCATCATCATAATAATCATCATAATCATCATCATAACCGTCATCGTAATCATCATCATAATCATCATCATAATCATCATCATAATCATCATCATAATCATCATCATAATCATCGTTATAATTCATCATCATAATAATCATCATAATCATCATCATAACCGTCATCGTAATCATCATCAGAATCATCATCAGAATCATCATCATAATCGTCATCATAATCATCATCATAATCATCATCATAACCGTCATCGTAATCATCATCATAACCATCATCATAATCATCATCATAATCATCATCATAATCATCATCATAATCATCATCACTATCATCATCAAAATCATCATCATCATCATCATCATAATCATCATCATAATCATCATCATAATCATCATCATAATCGTCATCATAATCATCATCATAATCATCATCATAATCATCATCATAATCATCATCATAATCATCATCAGAATCATCATCATAATCATGAGCATAATCATCATCATAATCATCATCATAATCATCATCATAATCATCATCATAATCATCATCAAAATCATCATCATAATCATGAGCATAATCATCATCATAATCGTCATCATAATCATCATCATAGTCATCATCATAATAGTCATCATAATCATCATCATAATCGTCATCATTATAGTCATCATAATCGTCATCATAATCATCATCATAGTCATCATCATAATAGTCATCATAATCGTCATCATTATAGTCATCATAATCATCAGCATGATCATCATCATAATCATCATCAAAATCATCATCATAATCGTCATCATAATCGTCATCATAATCATCATCATAATCATCATCATAATCATCATCATAATCATCATCATAATCATCATCATAATCATCATCATAATCATCGTTATAATTCATCATCATAATAATCATCATAATCATCATCATAACCGTCATCGTAATAATCATCATAATCATCATCATAATCATCATCATAATCATCATCATAATCATCATCATAATCATCGTTATAATTCATCATCATAATAATCATCATAATCATCATCATAACCGTCATCGTAATCATCATCAGAATCATCATCAGAATCATCATCATAATCGTCATCATAATCATCATCATAATCATCATCATAACCGTCATCGTAATCATCATCATAACCATCATCATAATCATCATCATAATCATCATCATAATCATCATCATAATCGTCATCATAATCATCATCATAATCATCATCATAATCATCATCAAGATCATCATCATAATCATGAGCATAATCATCATCACAATCGTCATCATAATCATCATCAGAATCATCATCATAATCGTCATCATAATCATCATCATAATCATCATCATAATCATCATCATAATCATCATCATAATCATCATCATAATCATCGTTATAATTCATCATCATAATAATCATCATAATCATCATCATAACCGTCATCGTAATCATCATCAGAATCATCATCAGAATCATCATCATAATCGTCATCATAATCATCATCATAATCATCATCATAATCATCATCATAATCATCATCATAATCATCATCAGAATCATCATCATAATCATGAGCATAATCATCATCATAATCATCATCATAATCATCATCATAATCATCATCATAATCATCATCAAAATCATCATCATAATCATGAGCATAATCATCATCATAATCGTCATCATAATCATCATCATAGCCATCATCATAATAGTCATCATAATCATCATCATAATCGTCATCATTATAGTCATCATAATCGTCATCATAATCATCATCATAGTCATCATAATCATCATCATAGTCATCATCATAATAGTCATCATAATCGTCATCATTATAGTCATCATAATCGTCATCATTATAGTCATCATAATCATCAGCATGATCATCATCATAATCATCATCAAAATCATCATCATAATCGTCATCATAATCGTCATCATAATCATCATCATAATCATCATCATAATCGTCATCATTATAGTCATCATAATCGTCATCATAATCATCATCATAATCGTCATCATAATCATCATCAGAATCATCATCATAATCGTCATCATAATCATCATCATAATCATCAGCATGATCATCATCATAATCATCATCAAAATCATCATCATAATCGTCATCATAATCGTCATCATAATCATCATCATAATCATCATCATAATCGTCATCATTATAGTCATCATAATCGTCATCATAATCATCATCATAGTCATCATCATAATAGTCATCATAATCGTCATCATTATAGTCATCATAATCATCAGCATGATCATCATCATAATCATCATCAAAATCATCATCATAATCGTCATCATAATCGTCATCATAATCATCATCATAATCATCATCATAATCATCATCAGAACCGTCATCGTAATCATCATCATAATCATCATCATAATCATCATCATAATCATCATCATAATCATCATCATAATCATCATCATAACCGTCATCGTAATCATCATCATAATCATCATCATAATCATCATCATAATCATCATCATAATCATCATCATAATCATCATCATAATCATCATCATAATCATCATCAAGATCATCATCATAATCATGAGCATAATCATCATCACAATCGTCATCAGAATCATCATCATAATCATCATCAGAATCATTATCATAATCGTCATCATAATCATCATCATAATCATCATCATAATCAACATCATAATCATCATCAGAATCATCATCATAATCATGAGCATAATCATCATGATAATCGTCATCATAATCATCATCATAGTCATCATCATAATAGTCATCATAATCGTCGTCATAATCGTCATCATTATAGTCATCATAATCGTCATCATAATCATCAGCATAATCATCATCATAATCATCATCATTATCATCATCAAAATCATCATCATCATCATAATCATAATCAAAATCATCATCATAATCATGAGCATAATCATCATCATAATCGTCATCATAATCATCATCATAGTCATCATCATAATAGTCATCATAATCGTCATCATTATAGTCATCATAATCGTCATCATAATCATCATTATAGTCATCATCATAATAGTCATCATAATCGTCATCGTAATCGTCATCATTACAGTCATCGTAATCGTCATCATAATCATCATCATAGTCATCATCATAATCATCATCATAGTCATCATCATAATCATCATCATAATCATCATCATAATCATCATCATTATCATCATCAAGATCATCATCATAATCATGTGCATAATCATCATCATAATCATCATCATAATCATCATCATAATCATCATCACAATCATCATCAGAATCATCATCATAATCATGAGCATAATCATCATGATAATCGTCATCATAATCATCATCATAGTCATCATCATAATAGTCATCATAATCGTCGTCATAACCGTCATCATAATAGTCATCATAATCGTCATCATTATAGTCATCATAATCATCATCATAATCATCATCAGAATCATCATCATAATCATGAGCATAATCATCATCATAATCATCATCATAATCATCATCATAATCATCATCATAATCATCATCATAATCATCATCAAAATCATCATCATAATCATGAGCATAATCATCATCATAATCGTCATCATAATCATCATCATAGTCATCATCATAATAGTCATCATAATCATCATCATAATCGTCATCATTATAGTCATCATAATCGTCATCATAATCATCATCATAGTCATCATCATAATAGTCATCATAATCGTCATCATTATAGTCATCATAATCATCAGCATGATCATCATCATAATCATCATCAAAATCATCATCATAATCGTCATCATAATCGTCATCATAATCATCATCATAATCATCATCATAATCGTCATCATTATAGTCATCATAATCGTCATCATAATCATCATCATAGTCATCATCAGAATAGTCATCATAATCGTCATCATTATAGTCATCATAATCATCAGCATGATCATCATCATAATCATCATCAAAATCATCATCGTAATCATCATCAGAATCATCATCATAATCATCATCATAATCATCATCATAATCATCATCAGAACCGTCATCGTAATCATCATCATAATCATCATCAGAATCATCATCATAATCGTCATCATAATCATCATCATAGTCATCATCATAATAGTCATCATAATCATCATCATAATCGTCATCATTATAGTCATCATAATCGTCATCATAATCGTCATCATAATCATCATCATAGTCTTCATCATAATAGTCATCATAATCGTCATCATTATAGTCATCATAATCATCAGCATGATCATCATCATAATCATCATCAAAATCATCATCATAATCATCATCATAATCATCATCATAATCATCATCATAATCATCATCATAATCATGAGCATAATCATCATCACAATCGTCATCATAATCATCATCATAATCATCATCAGAATGATCATCATAATCGTCATCATAATCATCATCATAATCATCATCATAATCATCATCATAATCATCATCAGAATCATCATCATAATCATGAGCATAATCATCATCATAATCGTCATCATAATCATCATCATAGTCATCATCATAATAGTCATCATAATCGTCGTCATAATCGTCATCATTATAGTCATCATAATCGTCATCATAATCATCAGCATAGTCATCATCATAATAGTCATCATAATCGGCATCGTTATAGTCATCATAATCATCATCATGATCATCATCATAATCATCATCATAATCATCATCATATTCATCATCATAATCATCATCATAATCATCATCATTATCATCATCAAAATCATCATCATCATCATCATCATAATCATCATCATAATCATCATGATAATCATCATCATAACCGTCATCGTAATCATCATCATAATCATCATAATAATCATCATCATAATCATCATCAAAATCATCATCATAATCATCATCATAATCGTCATCATAATCATCATCATAATCATCATCATAACCGTCATCGTAATCATCATCAGAATCATCATCATAATCGTCATCATAATCATCATCATAATCATCATCATAATCATCATCATAATCATCATCATAATCATCATCATAATCATGAGCATAATTATCATCATAATCGTCATCATAATCATCATCAGAATCATCATCATAATCATGAGCATAATCATCATCATAATCATCATCATAATCATCATCATAATCATCATCATAATCATCATCAAAATCATCATCATAATCATGAGCATAATCATCATCATAATCGTCATCATAATCATCATCATAGCCAACATCATAATAGTCATCATAATCATCATCATAATCGTCATCATTATAGTCATCATAATCGTCATCATAATCATCATCATAGTCATCATCATAATAGTCATCATAATCGTCATCATTATAGTCATCATAATCATCAGCATGATCATCATCATAATCATCATCAAAATCATCATCATAATCGTCATCATAATCGTCATCCTAATCATCATCATAATCATCATCATAATCGTCATCATTATAGTCATCATAATCGTCATCATAATCATCATCATAGTCATCATCATAATAGTCATCATAATCGTCATCATTATAGTCATCATAATCATCAGCATGATCATCATCATAATCATCATCAAAATCATCATCATAAGCGTCATCATAATCGTCATCATAATCATCATCATAATCATCATCATAATCATCATCAGAACCGTCATCGTAATCATCATCATAATCATCATCATAATCATCATCATAATCATCATCATAATCATCATCATAATCATCATCATAATCATCATCATAATCATCATCAAGATCATCATCATAATCATGAGCATAATCATCATCACAATCGTCATCATAATCATCATCATAATCATCATCAGAATCATCATCATAATCGTCATCATAATCATCATCATAATCATCATCATAATCATCATAATAATCATCATCATAATCATCATCATAATCATTGTTATAATTCATCATCATAATCATCATCATAATCATCATCATAACCGTCATCGTAATCATCATCAGAATCATCATCATAATCGTCATCATAATCATCATCATAATCATCATCATAATCATCATCATAATCATCATCATAATCATCATCATAATCATCATCAGAATCATCATCATAATCGTCATCATAATCATAATCATAGTCATCATCATAATAGTCATCATAATCATCATCATAATCGTCATCATTATAGTCATCATAATCGTCATCATAATCATCATCATAGTCATCATCATAATAGTCATCATAATCGTTATCATTATAGTCATCATAATCATCAGCATGATCATCATCATAATCATCATCAAAATCATCATCATAATCGTCATCATAATCGTCATCATAATCATCATCATAATCATCATCATAATCGTCATCATTATAGTCATCATAATCGTCATCATAATCATCATCATAGTCATCATCATAATAGTCATCATAATCGTCATCATTATAGTCATCATAATCATCAGCATGATCATCATCATAATCATCATCAAAATCATCATCATAATCGTCATCATAATCGTCATCATAATCATCATCATAATCATCATCATAATCATCATCATCATCGTCATCATAATCATCATCATAATCATCATCATAATCATCATCATAATCATCATCATAATCATCATCAGAATCATCATCATAATCGTCATCATAATCATCATCATAGTCATCATCATAATAGTCATCATAATCATCATCATAATCGTCATCATTATAGTCATCATAATCGTCATCATAATCATCATCATAGTCATCATCATAATAGTCATCATAATCGTCATCATTATAGTCATCATAATCATCAGCATGATCATCATCATAATCATCATCAAAATCATCATCATAATCGTCATCATAATCATCATCATAATCATCATCATAATCATCATCATAACCGTCATCGTAATCATCATCATAATCATCATCATAATCATCATCATAATCATCATCATAATCATCATCATAATCATCATCATAATCATCATCAGAATCATCATCATAATCATGAGCATAATCATCATGATAATCGTCATCATAATCATCATCATAGTCATCATCATAATAGTCATCATAATCGTCGTCATAACCGTCATCATAATAGTCATCATAATCGTCATCATTATAGTCATCATAATCATCATCATGATCATCATCATAATCATCATCATAATCATCATCATAATCATCATCATAATCATCATCATTATCATCATCAAAATCATCATCATCATCATCATCATAATCATCATCATAATCATCATCATAATCATCATCATAACCGTCATCGTAATCATCATCATAATCATCATCATAATCATCATCATAATCATCATCATAATCATCATCATAATCATCATCATAATCATCATCATAATCATCATCATAACCGTCATCGTAATCATCATCATAATCATCATCATAATCATCATCATAATCATCATCATAATCATAATCATAATCATCATCATAATTATCATCATAATCATCATCATATTCATCATCATAATCATCATCATAATCATCATGAAGATCATCATCATAATCATGAGCATAATCATCATCACAATCGTCATCAGAATCATCATCATAATCATCATCATAATCATGAGCATAATCATCATGATAATCGTCATCATAATCATCATCATAGTCATCATCATAATAGTCACCATAATCGTCGTCATAATCGTCATCATTATAGTCATCATAATCGTCATCATAATCATCAGCATAATCATCATCATAATCATCATCATTATCATCATCAAAATCATCATCATCATCATAATCATAATCAAAATTATCATCATAATCATGAGCATAATCATCATCATAATCGTCATCATAATCATCATCATAGTCATCATCATAATAGTCATCATAATCCTCATCATTATAGTCATCATAATCGTCATCATAATCATCATTATAGTCATCATCATAATAGTCATCATAATCGTCATCGTAATCGTCATCATTACAGTCATCGTAATCGTCATCATAATCATCATCATAGTCATCATCATAATCATCATCATAATCATCATCATAATCTTCATCATAATCATCATCATTATCATCATCAAGATCATCATCATAATCATGAGCATAATCATCATCATAATCATCATCATAGTCATCGTTATAATTCATCATCATAATCATCATCATAATCATCATCATAATCATCATCATAATCATCATCAGAATCATCATCATAATCATGAGCATAATCATCATGATAATCGTCATCATAATCATCATCATAGTCATCATCATAATAGTCATCATAATCGTCGTCATAACCGTCATCATAATAGTCATCATAATCGTCATCATTATAGTCATCATAATCATCATCATGATCATCATCATATTCATCATCATAATCATCATCATAATCATCATCATAATCATCATCATTATCATCATCAAAATCATCATCATCATCATCATCATAATCATCATCATAATCATCATCATAATCATCATCATAACCGTCATCGTAATCATCATCATAATCATCATCATAATCATCATCATAATCATCATCATAATCATCATCATAATCATCATCATAATCATCATCATAATCATCATCATAATCATCATCATAATCATCATCATAATCATCATCATAACCGTCATCGTAATCATCATCATAATCATCATCATAATCATCATCATAATCATCATCATAATCATCATCATAATCATCATCATAATCATCGTTATAATTCATCATCATAATCATCATCATAATCATCATCATAATCATCATCATAATCATCATCATAATCATCATCATAATCATCATCAAAAACATCATCATAATCATCATCATAGTCATCATCATAATAGTCATCATAATCATCATCATAATCGTCATCATTATAGTCATCATAATCATCATCATGATCATCATCATAATCATCATCAAAATCATCATCATAATCATCATCATAATCATCATCAAAAACATCATCATAATCATCATCACAGTCATCATCATAATCATCATCATAATCATCATCATAATCATCATCAAAATCATCATCATCATCATGAGCATAATCATGAGCATAATCATCATCATAATCGTCATCATAATCATCATCATAGTCATCATCATAATCATCATCATAATCATCATCAAGATCATCATTATAATCATGAGCATAATCATCATCATAATCGTCATCATAATCATCATCATAGTCATCATCATAATAGTCATCATAATCGTCATCATTATAGTCATCATAATCGTCATCATAATCATCATTATAGTCATCATCATAATAGTCATCATAATCGTCATCGTAATCGTCATCATTACAGTCATCGTAATCGTCATCATAATCATCATCATAGTCATCATCATAATCATCATCATAATCATCATCATAATCATCATCATTATCATCATCATAATCATCATCATAATCATCATCAAGATCATCATCATAATCATGAGCATAATCATCATCATAATCATCATCATAGTCATCGTTATAATTCATCATCATAATCATCATCATAATCATCATCATAACCGTCATCGTAATCATCATCAGAATCATCATCATAATCGTCATCTTAATCATCATCATAATCATCATCATAATCATCATCATAATCATCATCATAATCATCATCATAATCATCATCATAGTAATCATCATAATCATCATCATAATCATCATCATAATCATCATCATTATCATCATCATAATCGTCATCTTAATCATCATCATAATCATCATCATAATCATCATCATAATCGTCATCATAATCATCATCATAATCATCATCATAATCATCATCATAATCATCATCATAACCGTCATCGTAATCATCATCATAATCATCATCATAATCATCATCATAATCATCATCATAATCATCATCATAATCATCATCATAATCATCATCATAATCATCATCAAGATCATCATCATAATCATGAGCATAATCATCATCACAATCGTCATCAGAATCATCATCATAATCATCATCAGAATCATTATCATAATCGTCATCATAATCATCATCATAATCATCATCATAATCATCATCATAATCATCATCAGTATCATCATCATAATCATGAGCATAATCATCATGATAATCGTCATCATAATCATCATCATAGTCATCATCATAATAGTCATCATAATCGTCGTCATAATCGTCATCATTATAGTCATCATAATCGTCATCATAATCATCATCATAATCATCATCAGAATCATCATCATAATCATGAGCATAATCATCATCATAATCATCATCATAATCATCATCATAATCATCATCATAATCATCATCAAAATCATCATCATAATCATGAGCATAATCATCATCATAATCGTCATCATAATGATCATCATAGTCATCATCATAATAGTCATCATAATCATCATCATAATCGTCATCATTATAGTCATCATAATCGTCATCATAATCATCATCATAGTCATCATCATAATAGTCATCATAATCGTCATCATTATAGTCATCATAATCATCAGCATGATCATCATCATAATCATCATCAAAATCATCATCATAATCGTCATCATAATCGTCATCATAATCATCATCATAATCATCATCATAATCGTCATCATTATAGTCATCATAATCGTCATCATAATCATCATCATAGTCATCATCAGAATAGTCATCATAATCGTCATCATTATAGTCATCATAATCATCAGCATGATCATCATCATAATCATCATCAAAATCATCATCGTAATCATCATCAGAATCATCATCATAATCATCATCATAATCATCATCATAATCATCATCAGAACCGTCATCGTAATCATCATCATAATCATCATCAGAATCATCATCATAATCGTCATCATAATCATCATCATAGTCATCATCATAATAGTCATCATAATCATCATCATAATCGTCATCATTATAGTCATCATAATCGTCATCATAATCATCATCATAGTCTTCATCATAATAGTCATCATAATCGTCATCATTATAGTCATCATAATCATCAGCATGATCATCATCATAATCATCATCAAAATCATCATCATAATCGTCATCATAATCATCATCATAATCATCATCATAATCATCATCATAACCGTCATCGTAATCATCATCATAATCATCATCATAATCATCATCATAATCATCATCATAATCATCATCATAATCATCATCATAATCGTCTTCATGGTCATCATCATAATCGTCATCATAATCATCATAATAGTCATCATAATCGTCATCATTATAGTCATCATAATCAACATCATGATCATTATCATAATCATCATCATAATCATCATCATGATCATCATTATAATCATCATCATAATCATCATCATAACCGTAATCGTAATCATCATCATAATCATCATCATAATCATCATCATAATCATCATCCTAATCATCATCATAATCATGAGCATAATCATCATCACAATCGTCATCATAATCATCATCATAATCATCATCAGAATGATCATCATAATCGTCATCATAATCATCATCATAATCATCATCATAATCATCATCATAATCATCATCAGAATCATCATCATAATCATGAGCATAATCATCATCATAATCGTCATCATAATCATCATCATAATCATCATCATAATCATCATCATAATCATCATCATAATCGTCTTCATGGTCATCATCATAATCGTCATCATAATCATCATAATAGTCATCATAATCGTCATCATTATAGTCATCATAATCAACATCATGATCATTATCATAATCATCATCATAATCATCATCATGATCATCATTATAATCATCATCATAATCATCATCATAACCGTAATCGTAATCATCATCATAATCATCATCATAATCATCATCATAATCATCATCATAATCATCATCATAATCATCATCATAATCATGAGCATAATCATCATCACAATCGTCATCATAATCATCATCATAATCATCATCAGAATCATCATCATAATCGTCATCATAATCATCATCATAGTCATCATCATAATAGTCATCATAATCATCATCATAATCGTCATCATTATAGTCATCATAATCGTCATCATAATCATCAGCATAGTCATCATCATAATAGTCATCATAATCGGCATCGTTATAGTCATCATAATCATCATCATGATCATCATCATAATCATCATCATAATCATCATCATAATCGTCATCATAATCATCATCATAATCATCATCATAACCGTCATCGTAATCATCATCAGAATCATCATCATAATCGTCATCATAATCATCATCATAATCATCATCATAATCATCATCATAATCATCATCATAATCATCATCATTATCATCATCAAAATCATCATCATCATCATCATCATAATCATCATCATAATCATCATGATAATCATCATCATAACCGTCATCGTAATCATCATCATAATCATCATCATAATCATGATCATAATCATCATCAAAATCATCATCATAATCATCATCATAATCGTCATCATAATCATCATCATAATCATCATCATAACCGTCATCGTAATCATCATCAGAATCATCATCATAATCGTCATCATAATCATCATCATAATCATCATCATAAGCATCATCATAATCATCATCATAATCATCATCATAATCATGAGCATAATTATCATCATAATCGTCATCATAATCATCATCATAATAGTCATCATAATCGTCATCATTATAGTCATCATAATCATCATCATGATCATCATCATAATCATCATCATAATCATCATCATGATCATCATCATAATCATCATCATAATCATCGTTATAATTCATCATCATAATAATCATCATAATCATCATCATAACCGTCATCGTAATCATCATCAGAATCATCATCAGAATCATCATCATAATCGTCATCATAATCATCATCATAATCATCATCATAATCATCATCATAATCATCATCATAATCATCATCAGAATCATCATCATAATCATGAGCATAATCATCATCATAATCATCATCATAATCATCATCATAATCATCATCATAATCATCATCAAAATCATCATCATAATCATGAGCATAATCATCATCATAATCGTCATCATAATCATCATCATAGCCATCATCATAATAGTCATCATAATCATCATCATAATCGTCATCATTATAGTCATCATAATCGTCATCATAATCATCATCATAGTCATCATCATAATAGTCATCATAATCGTCATCATTATAGTCATCATAATCATCAGCATGATCATCATCATAATCATCATCAAAATCATCATCATAATCGTCATCATAATCGTCATCATAATCATCATCATAATCATCATCATAATCGTCATCATTATAGTCATCATAATCGTCATCATAATCATCATCATAGTCATCATCATAATAGTCATCATAATCGTCATCATTATAGTCATCATAGTCATCAGCATGATCATCATCATAATCATCATCAAAATCATCATCATAATCGTCATCATAATCGTCATCATAATCATCATCATAATCATCATCATAATCATCATCAGAACCGTCATCGTAATCATCATCATAATCATCATCATAATCATCATCATAATCATCATCATAATCATCATCATAATCATCATCATAATCATCATCAAGATCATCATCATAATCATGAGCATAATCATCATCACAATCGTCATCATAATCATCATCATAATCATCATCAGAATCATCATCATAATCGTCATCATAAACATCATCATAATCATCATCATAATCATCATCATAATCATCATCATAATCATCATCATAATCATTGTTATAATTCATCATCATAATCATCATCATAATCATCATCATAACCGTCATCGTAATCATCATCAGAATCATCATCATAATCGTCATCATAATCATCATCATAGTCATCATCATAATAGTCATCATAATCGTCATCATTATAGTCATCATAATCATCAGCATGATCATCATCATAATCATCATCAAAATCATCATCATAATCGTCATCATAATCGTCATCATAATCATCATCATAATCATCATCATAATCGTCATCATTATAGTCATCATAATCGTCATCATAATCATCATCATAGTCATCATCATAATAGTCATCATAATCGTCATCATTATAGTCATCATAATCATCAGCATGATCATCATCATAATCATCATCAAAATCATCATCATAATCGTCATCATAATCGTCATCATAATCATCATCATAATCATCATCATAATCATCATCAGAACCGTCATCGTAATCATCATCATAATCATCATCATAATCATCATCATAATCATCATCATAATCATCATCATAATCATCATCAAGATCATCATCATAATCATGAGCATAATCATCATCACAATCGTCATCATAATCATCATCATAATCATCATCATAATCATCATCAGAATCATCATCATAATCGTCATCATAATCATCATCATAATCATCATCATAATCATCATCATAATCATCATCATAATCATCATCATAATCATTGTTATAATACATCATCATAATCATCATCATAATCATCATCATAACCGTCATCGTAATCATCATCAGAATCATCATCATCATCGTCATCATAATCATCATCATAATCATCATCATAATCATCATCATAATCATCATCATAATCATCATCAGAATCATCATCATAATCGTCATCATAATCATCATCATAGTCATCATCATAATAGTCATCATAATCATCATCATAATCGTCATCATTATAGTCATCATAATCGTCATCATAATCATCATCATAGTCATCATCATAATAGTCATCATAATCGTCATCATTATAGTCATCATAATCATCAGCATGATCATCATCATAATCATCATCAAAATCATCATCATAATCGTCATCATAATCATCATCATAATCATCATCATAATCATCATCATAACCGTCATCGTAATCATCATCATAATCATCATCATAATCATCATCATAATCATCATCATAATCATCATCATAATCATCATCATAATCGTCATCATAATCATCATCATAATCATCATCATAATCATCATCAAGATCATCATCATAATCATGAGCATAATCATCATCACAATCGTCATCAGAATCATCATCATAATCATCATCAGAATCATCATCATAATCGTCATCATAATCATCATCATAATCATCATCATAATCATCATCATAATCATCATCAGAATCATCATCATAATCATGAGCATAATCATCATGATAATCGTCATCATAATCATCATCATAGTCATCATCATAATAGTCATCATAATCGTCGTCATAACCGTCATCATAATAGTCATCATAATCGTCATCATTATAGTCATCATAATCATCATCATGATCATCATCATAATCATCATCATAATCATCATCATAATCATCATCATAATCATCATCATTATCATCATCAAAATCATCATCATCATCATCATCATAATCATCATCATAATCATCATCATAATCATCATCATAACCGTCATCGTAATCATCATCATAATCATCATCATAATCATCATCATAATCATCATCATTATAGTCATCATAATCGTCATCATAATCATCATCATAGTCATCATCATTATAGTCATCATAATCGTCATCATAATCATCATCATAGTCATCATCATAATAGTCATCATAATCGTCATCATTATAGTCATCATAATCATCAGCATGATCATCATCATAATCATCATCAAAATCATCATCATAATCGTCATCATAATCGTCATCATAATCATCATCATAATCATCATCAAAATCATCATCATAATCGTCATCATAATCGTCATCATAATCATCATCATAATCATCATCATAATCGTCATCATTATAGTCATCATAATCGTCATCATAATCATCATCATAGTCATCATCATAATAGTCATCATAATCGTCATCATTATAGTCATCATAATCATCAGCATGATCATCATCATAATCATCATCAAAATCATCATCATAATCGTCATCATAATCGTCATCATAATCATCATCATAATCATCATCATAATCGTCATCATTATAGTCATCATAATCGTCATCATAATCATCATCATAGTCATCATCATAATAGTCATCATAATCGTCATCATTATAGTCATCATAATCATCAGCATGATCATCATCATAATCATCATCAAAATCATCATCATAATCGTCATCATAATCGTCATCATAATCATCATCATAATCATCATCATAATCATCATCAGAACCGTCATCGTAATCATCATCATAATCATCATCATAATCATCATCATAATCATCATCATAATCATCATCATAATCATCATCATAATCATCATCATAATCATCATCAAGATCATCATCATAATCATGAGCATAATCATCATCACAATCGTCATCATAATCATCATCATAATCATCATCAGAATCATCATCATAATCGTCATCATAATCATCATCATAATCATCATCATAATCATCATCATAATCATCATCATAATCATCATCATAATCATTGTTATAATTCATCATCATAATCATCATCATAATCATCATCATAACCGTCATCGTAATCATCATCAGAATCATCATCATAATCGTCATCATAATCATCATCATAGTCATCATCATAATAGTCATCATAATCGTCATCATTATAGTCATCATAATCATCAGCATGATCATCATCATAATCATCATCAAAATCATCATCATAATCGTCATCATAATCGTCATCATAATCATCATCATAATCATCATCATAATCGTCATCATTATAGTCATCATAATCGTCATCATAATCATCATCATAGTCATCATCATAATAGTCATCATAATCGTCATCATTATAGTCATCATAATCATCAGCATGATCATCATCATAATCATCATCAAAATCATCATCATAATCGTCATCATAATCGTCATCATAATCATCATCATAATCATCATCATAATCATCATCAGAACCGTCATCGTAATCATCATCATAATCATCATCATAATCATCATCATAATCATCATCATAATCATCATCATAATCATCATCAAGATCATCATCATAATCATGAGCATAATCATCATCACAATCGTCATCATAATCATCATCATAATCATCATCAGAATCATCATCATAATCGTCATCATAATCATCATCATAATCATCATCATAATCATCATCATAATCATCATCATAATCATCATCATAATCATTGTTATAATTCATCATCATAATCATCATCATAATCATCATCATAACCGTCATCGTAATCATCATCAGAATCATCATCATAATCGTCATCATAATCATCATCATAGTCATCATCATAATAGTCATCATAATCGTCATCATTATAGTCATCATAATCATCAGCATGATCATCATCATAATCATCATCAAAATCATCATCATAATCGTCATCATAATCGTCATCATAATCATCATCATAATCATCATCATAATCGTCATCATTATAGTCATCATAATCGTCATCATAATCATCATCATAGTCATCATCATAATAGTCATCATAATCGTCATCATTATAGTCATCATAATCATCAGCATGATCATCATCATAATCATCATCAAAATCATCATCATAATCGTCATCATAATCGTCATCATAATCATCATCATAATCATCATCATAATCATCATCAGAACCGTCATCGTAATCATCATCATAATCATCATCATAATCATCATCATAATCATCATCATAATCATCATCATAATCATCATCAAGATCATCATCATAATCATGAGCATAATCATCATCACAATCGTCATCATAATCATCATCATAATCATCATCATAATCATCATCAGAATCATCATCATAATCGTCATCATAATCATCATCATAATCATCATCATAATCATCATCATAATCATCATCATAATCATCATCATAATCATTGTTATAATACATCATCATAATCATCATCATAATCATCATCATAACCGTCATCGTAATCATCATCAGAATCATCATCATCATCGTCATCATAATCATCATCATAATCATCATCATAATCATCATCATAATCATCATCATAATCATCATCAGAATCATCATCATAATCGTCATCATAATCATCATCATAGTCATCATCATAATAGTCATCATAATCATCATCATAATCGTCATCATTATAGTCATCATAATCGTCATCATAATCATCATCATAGTCATCATCATAATAGTCATCATAATCGTCATCATTATAGTCATCATAATCATCAGCATGATCATCATCATAATCATCATCAAAATCATCATCATAATCGTCATCATAATCATCATCATAATCATCATCATAATCATCATCATAACCGTCATCGTAATCATCATCATAATCATCATCATAATCATCATCATAATCATCATCATAATCATCATCATAATCATCATCATAATCGTCATCATAATCATCATCATAATCATCATCATAATCATCATCAAGATCATCATCATAATCATGAGCATAATCATCATCACAATCGTCATCAGAATCATCATCATAATCATCATCAGAATCATCATCATAATCGTCATCATAATCATCATCATAATCATCATCATAATCATCATCATAATCATCATCAGAATCATCATCATAATCATGAGCATAATCATCATGATAATCGTCATCATAATCATCATCATAGTCATCATCATAATAGTCATCATAATCGTCGTCATAACCGTCATCATAATAGTCATCATAATCGTCATCATTATAGTCATCATAATCATCATCATGATCATCATCATAATCATCATCATAATCATCATCATAATCATCATCATAATCATCATCATTATCATCATCAAAATCATCATCATCATCATCATCATAATCATCATCATAATCATCATCATAATCATCATCATAACCGTCATCGTAATCATCATCATAATCATCATCATAATCATCATCATAATCATCATCATTATAGTCATCATAATCGTCATCATAATCATCATCATAGTCATCATCATTATAGTCATCATAATCGTCATCATAATCATCATCATAGTCATCATCATAATAGTCATCATAATCGTCATCATTATAGTCATCATAATCATCAGCATGATCATCATCATAATCATCATCAAAATCATCATCATAATCGTCATCATAATCGTCATCATAATCATCATCATAATCATCATCAAAATCATCATCATAATCGTCATCATAATCGTCATCATAATCATCATCATAATCATCATCATAATCGTCATCATTATAGTCATCATAATCGTCATCATAATCATCATCATAGTCATCATCATAATAGTCATCATAATCGTCATCATTATAGTCATCATAATCATCAGCATGATCATCATCATAATCATCATCAAAATCATCATCATAATCGTCATCATAATCGTCATCATAATCATCATCATAATCATCATCATAATCGTCATCATTATAGTCATCATAATCGTCATCATAATCATCATCATAGTCATCATCATAATAGTCATCATAATCGTCATCATTATAGTCATCATAATCATCAGCATGATCATCATCATAATCATCATCAAAATCATCATCATAATCGTCATCATAATCGTCATCATAATCATCATCATAATCATCATCATAATCATCATCAGAACCGTCATCGTAATCATCATCATAATCATCATCATAATCATCATCATAATCATCATCATAATCATCATCATAATCATCATCATAATCATCATCATAATCATCATCAAGATCATCATCATAATCATGAGCATAATCATCATCACAATCGTCATCATAATCATCATCATAATCATCATCAGAATCATCATCATAATCGTCATCATAATCATCATCATAATCATCATCATAATCATCATCATAATCATCATCATAATCATCATCATAATCATTGTTATAATTCATCATCATAATCATCATCATAATCATCATCATAACCGTCATCGTAATCATCATCAGAATCATCATCATAATCGTCATCATAATCATCATCATAGTCATCATCATAATAGTCATCATAATCGTCATCATTATAGTCATCATAATCATCAGCATGATCATCATCATAATCATCATCAAAATCATCATCATAATCGTCATCATAATCGTCATCATAATCATCATCATAATCATCATCATAATCGTCATCATTATAGTCATCATAATCGTCATCATAATCATCATCATAGTCATCATCATAATAGTCATCATAATCGTCATCATTATAGTCATCATAATCATCAGCATGATCATCATCATAATCATCATCAAAATCATCATCATAATCGTCATCATAATCGTCATCATAATCATCATCATAATCATCATCATAATCATCATCAGAACCGTCATCGTAATCATCATCATAATCATCATCATAATCATCATCATAATCATCATCATAATCATCATCATAATCATCATCAAGATCATCATCATAATCATGAGCATAATCAT
Organism: Coelioxys conoideus; assembly: GCA_947623535.1. Lineage (NCBI taxonomy): Eukaryota > Metazoa > Arthropoda > Insecta > Hymenoptera > Megachilidae > Coelioxys > Coelioxys conoideus. Next base: position 1,904,697 of record CANQJN010000008.1, read on the forward strand.
CATCACAATCGTCATCATAATCATCATCATAATCATCATCATAATCATCATCAGAATCATCATCATAATCGTCATCATAATCATCATCATAATCATCATCATAATCATCATCATAATCATCATCATAATCATCATCATAATCATTGTTATAATACATCATCATAATCATCATCATAATCATCATCATAACCGTCATCGTAATCATCATCAGAATCATCATCATCATCGTCATCATAATCATCATCATAATCATCATCATAATCATCATCATAATCATCATCATAATCATCATCAGAATCATCATCATAATCGTCATCATAATCATCATCATAGTCATCATCATAATAGTCATCATAATCATCATCATAATCGTCATCATTATAGTCATCATAATCGTCATCATAATCATCATCATAGTCATCATCATAATAGTCATCATAATCGTCATCATTATAGTCATCATAATCATCAGCATGATCATCATCATAATCATCATCAAAATCATCATCATAATCGTCATCATAATCATCATCATAATCATCATCATAATCATCATCATAACCGTCATCGTAATCATCATCATAATCATCATCATAATCATTATCATAATCATCATCATAATCATCATCATAATCGTCATCATAATCATCATCATAATCATCATCATAATCATCATCAAGATCATCATCATAATCATGAGCATAATCATCATCACAATCGTCATCAGAATCATCATCATAATCATCATCAGAATCATCATCATAATCGTCATCATAATCATCATCATAATCATCATCATAATCATCATCATAATCATCATCAGAATCATCATCATAATCATGAGCATAATCATCATGATAATCGTCATCATAATCATCATCATAGTCATCATCATAATAGTCATCATAATCGTCGTCATAACCGTCATCATAATAGTCATCATAATCGTCATCATTATAGTCATCATAATCATCATCATGATCATCATCATAATCATCATCATAATCATCATCATAATCATCATCATAATCATCATCATTATCATCATCAAAATCATCATCATCATCATCATCATAATCATCATCATAATCATCATCATAATCATCATCATAACCGTCATCGTAATCATCATCATAATCATCATCATAATCATCATCATAATCATCATCATAATCATCATCATCATCATCATCATAATCATCATCATAATCATCATCATAACCGTCATCGTAATCATCATCATAATCATCATCATAATCATCATCATAATCATCATCATAATCATCATCACAATCATCATCATAATTATCATCATAATCATCATCATAATCATCATCATAATCATCATCATAATCATCATGAAGATCATCATCATAATCATGAGCATAATCATCATCACAATCGTCATCAGAATCATCATCAAAATCATCATCGTAATCATCATCAGAATCATCATCATAATCATCATCATAATCATCATCATAATCATCATCAGAACCGTCATCGTAATCATCATCATAATCATCATCAGAATCATCATCATAATCGTCATCATAATCATCATCATAGTCATCATCATAATAGTCATCATAAACATCATCATAATCGTCATCATTATAGTCATCATAGTCGTCATCATAATCATCATCATAGTCTTCATCATAATAGTCATCATAATCGTCATCATTATAGTCATCATAATCATCAGCATGATCATCATCATAATCATCATCAAAATCATCATCATAATCGTCATCATAATCATCATCATAATCATCATCATAATCATCATCATAACTGTCATCGTAATCATCATCATAATCATCATCATAATCATCATCATAATCATCATCATAATCGTCTTCATGGTCATCATCATAATCGTCATCATAATCATCATAATAGTCATCATAATCGTCATCATTATAGTCATCATAATCAACATCATTATCATTATCATAATCATCATCATAATCATCATCATGATCATCATCATAATCATCATCATAATCATCATCATAACCGTCATCGTAATCATCATCATAATCATCATCATAATCATCATCATAATCATCATCATAATCATCATCATAATCATCATCAGAATCATCATCATAATCATGAGCATAATCATCATGATAATCGTCATCATAATCATCATCATAGTCATCATCATAATAGTCATCATAATCGTCGTCATAACCGTCATCATAATAGTCATCATAATCGTCATCATTATAGTCATCATAATCATCATCATGATCATCATCATAATCATCATCATAATCATCATCATAATCATCATCATAATCATCATCACTATCATCATCAAAATCATCATCATCATCATCATCATAATCATCATCATAATCATCATCATAATCATCATCATAATCGTCATCATAATCATCATCATAATCATCATCATAATCATCACCATAATCATCATCATAATCATCATCAGAATCATCATCATAATCATGAGCATAATCATCATCATAATCATCATCATAATCATCATCATAATCATCATCATAATCATCATCAAAATCATCATCATAATCATGAGCATAATCATCATCATAATCGTCATCATAATCATCATCATAGTCATCATCATAATAGTCATCATAATCATCATCATAATCGTCATCATTATAGTCATCATAATCGTCATCATAATCATCATCATAGTCATCATCATAATAGTCATCATAATCGTCATCATTATAGTCATCATAATCATCAGCATGATCATCATCATAATCATCATCAAAATCATCATCATAATCGTCATCATAATCGTCATCATAATCATCATCATAATCATCATCATAATCGTCATCATTATAGTCATCATAATCGTCATCATAATCATCATCATAGTCATCATCAGAATAGTCATCATAATCGTCATCATTATAGTCATCATAATCATCAGCATGATCATCATCATAATCATCATCAAAATCATCATCGTAATCATCATCAGAATCATCATCATAATCATCATCATAATCATCATCATAATCATCATCAGAACCGTCATCGTAATCATCATCATAATCATCATCAGAATCATCATCATAATCGTCATCATAATCATCATCATAGTCATCATCATAATAGTCATCATAATCATCATCATAATCGTCATCATTATAGTCATCATAATCGTCATCATAATCATCATCATAGTCTTCATCATAATAGTCATCATAATCGTCATCATTATAGTCATCATAATCATCAGCATGATCATCATCATAATCATCATCAAAATCATCATCATAATCGTCATCATAATCATCATCATAATCATCATCATAATCATCATCATAACCGTCATCGTAATCATCATCATAATCATCATCATAATCATCATCATAATCATCATCATAATCATCATCATAATCGTCTTCATGGTCATCATCATAATCGTCATCATAATCATCATAATAGTCATCATAATCGTCATCATTATAGTCATCATAATCAACATCATGATCATTATCATAATCATCATCATAATCATCATCATGATCATCATTATAACCGTAATCGTAATCATCATCATAATCATCATCATAATCATCATCATAATCATCATCATAATCATCATCATAATCATGAGCATAATCATCATCACAATCGTCATCATAATCATCATCATAATCATCATCAGAATCATCATCATAATCGTCATCATAATCATCATCATAGTCATCATCATAATAGTCATCATAATCATCATCATAATCGTCATCATTATAGTCATCATAATCGTCATCATAATCATCAGCATAGTCATCATCATAATAGTCATCATAATCGGCATCGTTATAGTCATCATAATCATCATCATGATCATCATCATAATCATCATCATAATCATCATCATATTCATCATCATAATCATCATCATAATCATCATCATTATCATCATCAAAATCATCATCATCATCATCATCATAATCATCATCATAATCATCATGATAATCATCATCATAACCGTCATCGTAATCATCATCATAATCATCATCATAATCATGATCATAATCATCATCAAAATCATCATCATAATCATCATCATAATCGTCATCATAATCATCATCATAATCATCATCATAACCGTCATCGTAATCATCATCAGAATCATCATCATAATCGTCATCATAATCATCATCATAATCATCATCATAATCATCATCATAATCATCATCATAATCATCATCATAATCATGAGCATAATTATCATCATAATCGTCATCATAATCATCATCATAATAGTCATCATAATCGTCATCATTATAGTCATCATAATCATCATCATGATCATCATCATAATCATCATCATAATCATCATCATGATCATCATCATAATCATCATCATAATCATCGTTATAATTCATCATCATAATAATCATCATAATCATCATCATAACCGTCATCGTAATCATCATCAGAATCATCATCAGAATCATCATCATAATCGTCATCATAATCATCATCATAATCATCATCATAATCATCATCATAATCATCATCATAATCATCATCAGAATCATCATCATAATCATGAGCATAATCATCATCATAATCATCATCATAATCATCATCATAATCATCATCATAATCATCATCAAAATCATCATCATAATCATGAGCATAATCATCATCATAATCGTCATCATAATCATCATCATAGCCATCATCATAATAGTCATCATAATCATCATCATAATCGTCATCATTATAGTCATCATAATCGTCATCATAATCATCATCATAGTCATCATCATAATAGTCATCATAATCGACATCATTATAGTCATCATAATCATCAGCATGATCATCATCATAATCATCATCAAAATCATCATCATAATCGTCATCATAATCGTCATCATAATCATCATCATAATCATCATCATAATCGTCATCATTATAGTCATCATAATCGTCATCATAATCATCATCATAGTCATCATCATAATAGTCATCATAATCGTCATCATTATAGTCATCATAATCATCAGCATGATCATCATCATAATCATCATCAAAATCATCATCATAATCGTCATCATAATCGTCATCATAATCATCATCATAATCATCATCATAATCATCATCAGAACCGTCATCGTAGTCATCATCATAATCATCATCATAATCATCATCATAATCATCATCATAATCATCATCATAATCATCATCATAATCATCATCAAGATCATCATCATAATCATGAGCATAATCATCATCACAATCGTCATCATAATCATCATCATAATCATCATCAGAATCATCATCATAATCGTCATCATAATCATCATCATAATCATCATCATAATCATCATCATAATCATCATCATAATCATCATCATAATCATTGTTATAATTCATCATCATAATCATCATCATAATCATCATCATAACCGTCATCGTAATCATCATCAGAATCATCATCATAATCGTCATCATAATCATCATCATAATCATCATCATAATCATCATCATAATCATCATCATAATCATCATCAGAATCATCATCATAATCGTCATCATAATCATAATCATAGTCATCATCATAATAGTCATCATAATCATCATCATAATCGTCATCATTATAGTCATCATAATCGTCATCATAATCATCATCATAGTCATCATCATAATAGTCATCATAATCGTCATCATTATAGTCATCATAATCATCAGCATGATCATCATCATAATCATCATCAAAATCATCATCATAATCGTCATCATAATCGTCATCATAATCATCATCATAATCATCATCATAATCGTCATCATTATAGTCATCATAATCGTCATCATAATCATCATCATAGTCATCATCATAATAGTCATCATAATCGTCATCATTATAGTCATCATAATCATCAGCATGATCATCATCATAATCATCATCAAAATCATCATCATAATCGTCATCATAATCGTCATCATAATCATCATCATAATCATCATCATAATCATCATCAGAACCGTCATCGTAATCATCATCATAATCATCATCATAATCATCATCATAATCATCATCATAATCATCATCATAATCATCATCAAGATCATCATCATAATCATGAGCATAATCATCATCACAATCGTCATCATAATCATCATCATAATCATCATCATAATCATCATCAGAATCATCATCATAATCGTCATCATAATCATCATCATAATCATCATCATAATCATCATCATAATCATCATCATAATCATCATCATAATCATTGTTATAGTACATCATCATAATCATCATCATAATCATCATCATAACCGTCATCGTAATCATCATCATAATCATCATCATAATCATCATCATAATCATCATCAGAACCGTCATCGTAGTCATCATCATAATCATCATCATAATCATCATCATAATCATCATCATAATCATCATCATAATCATCATCATAATCATCATCAAGATCATCATCATAATCATGAGCATAATCATCATCACAATCGTCATCATAATCATCATCATAATCATCATCAGAATCATCATCATAATCGTCATCATAATCATCATCATAATCATCATCATAATCATCATCATAATCATCATCATAATCATCATCATAATCATTGTTATAATTCATCATCATAATCATCATCATAATCATCATCATAACCGTCATCGTAATCATCATCAGAATCATCATCATAATCGTCATCATAATCATCATCATAATCATCATCATAATCATCATCATAATCATCATCATAATCATCATCAGAATCATCATCATAATCGTCATCATAATCATAATCATAGTCATCATCATAATAGTCATCATAATCATCATCATAATCGTCATCATTATAGTCATCATAATCGTCATCATAATCATCATCATAGTCATCATCATAATAGTCATCATAATCGTCATCATTATAGTCATCATAATCATCAGCATGATCATCATCATAATCATCATCAAAATCATCATCATAATCGTCATCATAATCGTCATCATAATCATCATCATAATCATCATCATAATCGTCATCATTATAGTCATCATAATCGTCATCATAATCATCATCATAGTCATCATCATAATAGTCATCATAATCGTCATCATTATAGTCATCATAATCATCAGCATGATCATCATCATAATCATCATCAAAATCATCATCATAATCGTCATCATAATCGTCATCATAATCATCATCATAATCATCATCATAATCATCATCAGAACCGTCATCGTAATCATCATCATAATCATCATCATAATCATCATCATAATCATCATCATAATCATCATCATAATCATCATCAAGATCATCATCATAATCATGAGCATAATCATCATCACAATCGTCATCATAATCATCATCATAATCATCATCATAATCATCATCAGAATCATCATCATAATCGTCATCATAATCATCATCATAATCATCATCATAATCATCATCATAATCATCATCATAATCATCATCATAATCATTGTTATAGTACATCATCATAATCATCATCATAATCATCATCATAACCGTCATCGTAATCATCATCAGAATCATCATCATCATCGTCATCATAATCATCATCATAATCATCATCATAATCATCATCATAATCATCATCATAATCATCATCAGAATCATCATCATAATCGTCATCATAATCATCATCATAGTCATCATCATAATAGTCATCATAATCATCATCATAATCGTCATCATTATAGTCATCATAATCGTCATCATAATCATCATCATAGTCATCATCATAATAGTCATCATAATCGTCATCATTATAGTCATCATAATCATCAGCATGATCATCATCATAATCATCATCAAAATCATCATCATAATCGTCATCATAATCATCATCATAATCATCATCATAATCATCATCATAACCGTCATCGTAATCATCATCATAATCATCATCATAATCATCATCATAATCATCATCATAATCATCATCATAATCGTCATCATAATCATCATCATAATCATCATCATAATCATCATCAAGATCATCATCATAATCATGAGCATAATCATCATCACAATCGTCATCAGAATCATCATCATAATCATCATCAGAATCATCATCATAATCGTCATCATAATCATCATCATAATCATCATCATAATCATCATCATAATCATCATCAGAATCATCATCATAATCATGAGCATAATCATCATGATAATCGTCATCATAATCATCATCATAGTCATCATCATAATAGTCATCATAATTGTCGTCATAACCGTCATCATAATAGTCATCATAATCGTCATCATTATAGTCATCATAATCATCATCATGATCATCATCATAATCATCATCATAATCATCATCATAATCATCATCATAATCATCATCATTATCATCATCAAAATCATCATCATCATCATCATCATAATCATCATCACAATCATCATCATAATCATCATCATAACCGTCATCGTAATCATCATCATAATCATCATCATAATCATCATCATAATCATCATCATAATCATCATCATCATCATCATCATAATCATCATCATAATCATCATCATAACCGTCATCGTAATCATCATCATAATCATCATCATAATCATCATCATAATCATCATCATAATCATCATCATAATCATCATCATAATTATCATCATAATCATCATCATAATCATCATCATAATCATCATCATAATCATCATGAAGATCATCATCATAATCATGAGCATAATCATCATCACAATCGTCATCAGAATCATCATCATAATCATCATCATAATCATGAGCATAATCATCATGATAATCGTCATCATAATCATCATCATAGTCATCATCATAATAGTCACCATAATCGTCGTCATAATCGTCATCATTATAGTCATCATAATCGTCATCATAATCATCAGCATAATCATCATCATAATCATCATCATTATCATCATCAAAATCATCATCATCATCATAATCATAATCAAAATCATCATCATAATCATGAGCATAATCATCATCATAATCGTCATCATAATCATCATCATAGTCATCATCATAATAGTCATCATAATCCTCATCATTATAGTCATCATAATCGTCATCATAATCATCATTATAGTCATCATCATAATAGTCATCATAATCGTCATCGTAATCGTCATCATTACAGTCATCGTAATCGTCATCATAATCATCATCATAGTCATCATCATAATCATCATCATAATCATCATCATAATCTTCATCATAATCATCATCATTATCATCATCAAGATCATCATCATAATCATGAGCATAATCATCATCATAATCATCATCATAGTCATCGTTATAATTCATCATCATAATCATCATCATAATCATCATCATAATCATCATCATAATCATCATCAGAATCATCATCATAATCATGAGCATAATCATCATGATAATCGTCATCATAATCATCATCATAGTCATCATCATAATAGTCATCATAATCGTCGTCATAACCGTCATCATAATAGTCATCATAATCGTCATCATTATAGTCATCATAATCATCATCATGATCATCATCGTATTCATCATCATAATCATCATCATAATCATCATAATAATCATCATCATTATCATCATCAAAATCATCATCATCATCATCATCATAATCATCATCATAATCATCATCATAATCATCATCATAACCGTCATCGTAATCATCATCATAATCATCATCATAATCATCATCATAATCATCATCATAATCATCATCATAATCATCATCATAATCATCATCATAATCATCATCATAATCATCATCATAACCGTCATCGTAATCATCATCATAATCATCATCATAATCATCATCATAATCATCATCATAATCATCATCATAATCATCATCATAATCATCGTTATAATTCATCATCATAATCATCATCATAATCATCATCATAATCATCATCATAATCATCATCATAATCATCATCATAATCATCATCATAATCATCATCAAAAACATCATCATAATCATCATCATAGTCATCATCATAATAGTCATCATAATCATCATCATAATCGTCATCATTATAGTCATCATAATCGTCATCATAATCATCATCATGATCATCATCATAATCATCATCAAAATCATCATCATAATCATCATCATAATCATCATCAAAAACATCATCATAATCATCATCATAACCGTCATCGTAATCATCATCATAATCATCATCATAATCATCATCATAATCATCATCATAATCATCATCATAATCATCATCATAATCATCGTTATAATTCATCATCATAATCATCATCATAATCATCATCATAATCATCATCATAATCATCATCATAATCATCATCATAATCATCATCAAAAACATCATCATAATCATCATCATAGTCATCATCATAATAGTCATCATAATCATCATCATAATCGTCATCATAATCATCATCAAAAACATCATCATAATCATCATCATAGTCATCATCATAATCATCATCATAATCATCATCATAATCATCATCAAAATCATCATCATAATCATGAGCATAATCATCATCATTATCGTCATCATAATCATCATCATAATCATCATCATAATCATAATCAAAATCATCATCATAATCATGAGCATAATCATCATCATAATCGTCATCATAATCATCATCATAGTCATCATCATAATCATCATCATAATCATCATCAAGATCATCATTATAATCATGAGCATAATCATCATCATAATCGTCATCATAATCATCATCATAGTCATCATCATAATAGTCATCATAATCGTCATCATTATAGTCATCATAATCGTCATCATAATCATCATTATAGTCATCATCATAATAGTCATCATAATCGTCATCGTAATCGTCATCATTACAGTCATCGTAATCGTCATCATAATCATCATCATAGTCATCATCATAATCATCATCATAATCATCATCATAATCATCATCATTATCATCATCATAATCATCAGCATAATCATCATCAAGATCATCATCATAATCATGAGCATAATCATCATCATAATCATCATCATAGTCATCGTTATAATTCATCATCATAATCATCATCATAATCATCATCATGACCGTCATCGTAATCATCATCAGAATCATCATCATAATCGTCATCTTAATCATCATCATAATCATCATCATAATCATCATCATAATCATCATCATAATCATCATCATAATCATCATCAGAATCATCATCATAATCATGAGCATAATCATCATCATAATCATCATCATAATCATCATCATAATCATCATCATAATCATCATCAAAATCATCATCATAATCATGAGCATAATCATCATCATAATCGTCATCATAATCATCATCATAGTCATCATCATAATAGTCATCATAATCATCATCATAGTCATCATCATAATAGTCATCATAATCGTCATCATTATAGTCATCATAATCATCAGCATGATCATCATCATAATCATCATCAAAATCATCAGCATGATCATCATCATAATCATCATCAAAATCATCATCATAATCATCATTATAGTCATCATCATAATAGTCATCATAATCGTCATCGTAATCGTCATCATTACAGTCATCGTAATCGTCATCATAATCATCATCATAGTCATCATCATAATCATCATCATAATCGTCTTCATGGTCATCATCATAATCGTCATCATAATCATCATAATAGTCATCATAATCGTCATCATTATAGTCATCATAATCATCATCATAATCATCATCATAATCATCATCATAATCATCATCATTATCATCATCAAAATCATCATCATCATCATAATCATCATCATAATCATCATCATAATCATCATCATAACCGTCATCGTAATCATCATCATAATCATCATCATAATCATCATCATAATCATCATCATAATCATCATCATAATCATCATCATAATCATCATCATAATCATCATCATAATCATCATCATAATCATCATCATAACCGTCATCGTAATCATCATCATAATCATCATCATAATCATCATCATAATCATCATCATAATCATCATCATAATCATCATCATAATCATCGTTATAATTCATCATCATAATCATCATCATAATCATCATCATAATCATCATCATAATCATCATCATAATCATCATCATAATCATCATCAAAAACATCATCATAATCATCATCATAGTCATCATCATAATAGTCATCATAATCATCATCATAATCGTCATCATTATAGTCATCATAATCGTCATCATAATCATCATCATGATCATCATCATAATCATCATCAAAATCATCATCATAATCATCATCATAATCATCATCAAAAACATCATCATAATCATCATCATAACCGTCATCGTAATCATCATCATAATCATCATCATAATCATCATCATAATCATCATCATAATCATCATCATAATCATCATCATAATCATCGTTATAATTCATCATCATAATCATCATCATAATCATCATCATAATCATCATCATAATCATCATCATAATCATCATCATAATCATCATCAAAAACATCATCATAATCATCATCATAGTCATCATCATAATAGTCATCATAATCATCATCATAATCGTCATCATAATCATCATCAAAAACATCATCATAATCATCATCATAGTCATCATCATAATCATCATCATAATCATCATCATAATCATCATCAAAATCATCATCATAATCATGAGCATAATCATCATCATTATCGTCATCATAATCATCATCATAATCATCATCATAATCATAATCAAAATCATCATCATAATCATGAGCATAATCATCATCATAATCGTCATCATAATCATCATCATAGTCATCATCATAATCATCATCATAATCATCATCAAGATCATCATTATAATCATGAGCATAATCATCATCATAATCGTCATCATAATCATCATCATAGTCATCATCATAATAGTCATCATAATCGTCATCATTATAGTCATCATAATCGTCATCATAATCATCATTATAGTCATCATCATAATAGTCATCATAATCGTCATCGTAATCGTCATCATTACAGTCATCGTAATCGTCATCATAATCATCATCATAGTCATCATCATAATCATCATCATAATCATCATCATAATCATCATCATTATCATCATCATAATCATCAGCATAATCATCATCAAGATCATCATCATAATCATGAGCATAATCATCATCATAATCATCATCATAGTCATCGTTATAATTCATCATCATAATCATCATCATAATCATCATCATGACCGTCATCGTAATCATCATCAGAATCATCATCATAATCGTCATCTTAATCATCATCATAATCATCATCATAATCATCATCATAATCATCATCATAATCATCATCATAATCATCATCAGAATCATCATCATAATCATGAGCATAATCATCATCATAATCATCATCATAATCATCATCATAATCATCATCATAATCATCATCAAAATCATCATCATAATCATGAGCATAATCATCATCATAATCGTCATCATAATCATCATCATAGTCATCATCATAATAGTCATCATAATCATCATCATAGTCATCATCATAATAGTCATCATAATCGTCATCATTATAGTCATCATAATCATCAGCATGATCATCATCATAATCATCATCAAAATCATCAGCATGATCATCATCATAATCATCATCAAAATCATCATCATAATCATCATTATAGTCATCATCATAATAGTCATCATAATCGTCATCGTAATCGTCATCATTACAGTCATCGTAATCGTCATCATAATCATCATCATAGTCATCATCATAATCATCATCATAATCGTCTTCATGGTCATCATCATAATCGTCATCATAATCATCATAATAGTCATCATAATCGTCATCATTATAGTCATCATAATCATCATCATAATCATCATCATAATCATCATCATAATCATCATCATTATCATCATCAAAATCATCATCATCATCATAATCATCATCATAATCATCATCATAATCATCATCATAACCGTCATCGTAATCATCATCATAATCATCATCATAATCATCATCATAATCATCATCATAATCATCATCATAATCATCATCATAACCGTCATCGTAATCATCATCATAATCATCATCATAATCATCATCATAATCATCATCATAATCATCATCATAATCTTCATCAAAATCATCATCATAATCATCATCATAATCGTCATCATAATCATCATCATAATCATCATCATAACCGTCATCGTAATAGTCACCATAATCGTCGTCATAATCGTCATCATTATAGTCATCATAATCGTCATCATAATCATCAGCATAATCATCATCATAATCATCATCATTATCATCATCAAAATCATCATCATCATCATAATCATAATCAAAATCATCATCATAATCATGAGCATAATCATCATCATAATCGTCATCATAATCATCATCATAGTCATCATCATAATAGTCATCATAATCGTCATCATTATAGTCATCATAATCGTCATCATAATCATCATTATAGTCATCATCATAATAGTCATCATAATCGTCATCGTAATCGTCATCATTACAGTCATCGTAATCGTCATCATAATCATCATCATAGTCATCATCATAATCATCATCATAATCATCATCATAATCATCATCATTATCATCATCAAGATCATCATCATAATCATGAGCATAATCATCATCATAATCATCATCATAGTCATCGTTATAATTCATCATCATAATCATCATCATAATCATCATCATAATCATCATCATAATCATCATCATAATCATCATCAGAATCATCATCATAATCATGAGCATAATCATCATGATAATCGTCATCATAATCATCATCATAGTCATCATCATAATAGTCATCATAATCGTCGTCATAACCGTCATCATAATAGTCATCATAATCGTCATCATTATAGTCATCATAATCATCATCATGATCATCATCATATTCATCATCATAATCATCATCATAATCATCATCATAATCATCATCATTATCATCATCAAAATCATCATCATCATCATCATCATAATCATCATCATAATCATCATCATAATCATCATCATAACCGTCATCGTAATCATCATCATAATCATCATCATAATCATCATCATAATCATCATCATAATCATCATCATAATCATCATCATAATCATCATCATAATCATCATCATAACCGTCATCGTAATCATCATCATAATCATCATCATAATCATCATCATAATCATCATCATAATCATCATCATAATCATCATCATAATCATCGTTATAATTCATCATCATAATCATCATCATAATCATCATCATAATCATCATCATAATCATCATCATAATCATCAAAAACATCATCATAATCATCATCATAGTCATCATCATAATAGTCATCATAATCATCATCATAATCGTCATCATTATAGTCATCATAATCGTCATCATAATCATCATCATGATCATCATCATAATCATCATCAAAATCATCATCATAATCATCATCATAGTCATCATCATAATCATCATCATAATCATCATCATAATCATCATCAAAATCATCATCATAATCATGAGCATAATCATCATCATTATCGTCATCATAATCATCATCATAATCATTATCATAATCATAATCAAAATCATCATCATAATCATGAGCATAATCATCATCATAATCGTCATCATAATCATCATCATAGTCATCATCATAATCATCATCATAATCATCATCATAATCATCATCATAATCATCATCATAATCATTGTTATAATACATCATCATAATCATCATCATAATCATCATCATAACCGTCATCGTAATCATCATCATAATCATCATCATAATCATCATCATAATCATCATCATAATCGTCATCATAATCATCATCATAATCATCATCATAATCATCATCAAGATCATCATCATAATCATGAGCGTAATCATCATCACAATCGTCATCAGAATCATCATCATAATCATCATCAGAATCATCATCATAATCATCATCAGAATCATCATCATAATCGTCATCATAATCATCATCATAATCATCATCATAATCATCATCATAATCATCATCAGAATCATCATCATAATCATGAGCATAATCATCATGATAATCGTCATCATAATCATCATCATAGTCATCATCATAATAGTCATCATAATCGTCGTCATAACCGTCATCATAATAGTCATCATAATCGTCATCATTATAGTCATCATAATCATCATCATGATCATCATCATAATCATCATCATAATCATCATCATAATCATCATCATAATCATCATCATAATCATCATCATAACCGTCATCGTAATCATCATCATAATCATCATCATAATCATCATCATAATCATCATCATAATCATCATCATAATCATCATCATAATTATCATCATAATCATCATCATAATCATCATCATAATCATCATCATAATCATCATGAAGATCATCATCATAATCATGAGCATAATCATCATCACAATCGTCATCAGAATCATCATCATAATCATCATCATAATCATGAGCATAATCATCATGATAATCGTCATCATAATCATCATCATAGTCATCATCATAATAGTCACCATAATCGTCGTCATAATCGTCATCATTATAGTCATCATAATCGTCATCATAATCATCAGCATAATCATCATCATAATCATCATCATTATCATCATCAAAATCATCATCATCATCATAATCATAATCAAAATCATCATCATAATCATGAGCATAATCATCATCATAATCGGCATCATAATCATCATCATAGTCATCATCATAATAGTCATCATAATCCTCATCATTATAGTCATCATAATCGTCATCATAATCATCATTATAGTCATCATCATAATAGTCATCATAATCGTCATCGTAATCGTCATCATTACAGTCATCGTAATCGTCATCATAATCATCATCATAGTCATCATCATAATCATCATCATAATCATCATCATAATCATCATCAGAATCATCATCATTATCATCATCAAAATCATCATCATCATCATCATCATAATCATCATCATAATCATCATCATAATCATCATCATAACCGTCATCGTAATCATCATCATAATCATCATCATAATCATCATCATAATCATCATCATAATCATCATCATAATCATCATCATAATCATCATCATAATCATCATCATAACCGTCATCGTAATCATCATCATAATCATCATCATAATCATCATCATAATCATCATCATAATCATCATCATAATCATCATCATAATCATCGTTATAATTCATCATCATAATCATCATCATAATCATCATCATAATCATCATCATAATCATCATCATAATCATCATCATAATCATCAAAAACATCATCATAATCATCATCATAGTCATCATCATAATAGTCATCATAATCATCATCATAATCGTCATCATTATAGTCATCATAATCGTCATCATAATCATCATCATGATCATCATCATAATCATCATCAAAATCATCATCATAATCATCATCATAGTCATCATCATAATCATCATCATAATCATCATCATAATCATCATCAAAATCATCATCATAATCATGAGCATAATCATCATCATTATCGTCATCATAATCATCATCATAATCATTATCATAATCATAATCAAAATCATCATCATAATCATGAGCATAATCATCATCATAATCGTCATCATAATCATCATCATAGTCATCATCATAATCATCATCATAATCATCATCATAATCATCATCATAATCATCATCATAATCATTGTTATAATACATCATCATAATCATCATCATAATCATCATCATAACCGTCATCGTAATCATCATCATAATCATCATCATAATCATCATCATAATCATCATCATAATCGTCATCATAATCATCATCATAATCATCATCATAATCATCATCAAGATCATCATCATAATCATGAGCATAATCATCATCACAATCGTCATCAGAATCATCATCATAATCATCATCAGAATCATCATCATAATCGTCATCATAATCATCATCATAATCATCATCATAATCATCATCATAATCATCATCAGAATCATCATCATAATCATGAGCATAATCATCATGATAATCGTCATCATAATCATCATCATAGTCATCATCATAATAGTCATCATAATCGTCGTCATAACCGTCATCATAATA
Source organism: Coelioxys conoideus (assembly GCA_947623535.1). NCBI lineage: Eukaryota > Metazoa > Arthropoda > Insecta > Hymenoptera > Megachilidae > Coelioxys > Coelioxys conoideus. The sequence continues at coordinate 1,922,905 of CANQJN010000008.1, forward strand.
GTCATCATAATCGTCATCATTATAGTCATCATAATCATCATCATGATCATCATCATAATCATCATCATAATCATCATCATAATCATCATCATAATCATCATCATTATCATCATCAAAATCATCATCATCATCATCATCATAATCATCATCATAATCATCATCATAACCGTCATCGTAATCATCATCATAATCATCATCATAATCATCATCATAATCATCATCATAATCATCATCATAATCATCATCATAATCATCATCATAATCATCATCATAATCATCATCATAACCGTCATCGTAATCATCATCATAATCATCATCATAATCATCATCATAATCATCATCATAATCATCATCATAATCATCATCATAATTATCATCATAATCATCATCATAATCATCATCATAATCATCATCATAATCATCATGAAGATCATCATCATAATCATGAGCATAATCATCATCACAATCGTCATCAGAATCATCATCATAATCATCATCATAATCATGAGCATAATCACCATGATAATCGTCATCATAATCATCATCATAGTCATCATCATAATAGTCACCATAATCGTCGTCATAATCGTCATCATTATAGTCATCATAATCGTCATCATAATCATCAGCATAATCATCATCATAATCATCATCATTATCATCATCAAAATCATCATCATCATCATAATCATAATCAAAATCATCATCATAATCATGAGCATAATCATCATCATAATCGGCATCATAATCATCATCATAGTCATCATCATAATAGTCATCATAATCCTCATCATTATAGTCATCATAATCGTCATCATAATCATCATTATAGTCATCATCATAATAGTCATCATAATCGTCATCGTAATCGTCATCATTACAGTCATCGTAATCGTCATCATAATCATCATCATAGTCATCATCATAATCATCATCATAATCATCATCATAATCTTCATCATAATCATCATCATTATCATCATCAAGATCATCATCATAATCATGAGCATAATCACCATCATAATCATCATCATAGTCATCGTTATAATTCATCATCATAATCATCATCATAATCATCATCATAATCATCATCATAATCATCATCAGAATCATCATCATAATCATGAGCATAATCATCATGATAATCGTCATCATAATCATCATCATAGTCATCATCATAATAGTCATCATAATCGTCGTCATAACCGTCATCATAATAGTCATCATAATCGTCATCATTATAGTCATCATAATCATCATCATGATCATCATCATATTCATCATCATAATCATCATCATAATCATCATCATAATCATCATCATTATCATCATCAAAATCATCATCATCATCATCATCATAATCATCATCATAATCATCATCATAATCATCATCATAACCGTCATCGTAATCATCATCATAATCATCATCATAATCATCATCATAATCATCATCATAATCATCATCATAATCATCATCATAACCGTCATCGTAATCATCATCATAATCATCATCATAATCATCATCATAATCATCATCATAATCATCATCATAATCATCATCATAATCATCGTTATAATTCATCATCATAATCATCATCATAATCATCATCATAATCATCATCATAATCATCATCATAATCATCATCATAATCATCATCAAAAACATCATCATAATCATCATCATAGTCATCATCATAATAGTCATCATAATCATCATCATAATCGTCATCATTATAGTCATCATAATCGTCATCATAATCATCATCATGATCATCATCATAATCATCATCAAAATCATCATGATAATCATCATCATAATCATCATCAAAAACATCATCATAATCATCATCATAGTCATCATCATAATCATCATCATAATCATCATCATAATCATCATCAAAATCATCATCATAATCATGAGCGTAATCATCATCATTATCGTCATCATAATCATCATCATAATCATCATCATAATCATAATCAAAATCATCATCATAATCATGAGCATAATCATCATCATAATCGTCATCATAATCATCATCATAGTCATCATCATAATCATCATCATAATCATCATCAAGATCATCATTATAATCATGAGCATAATCATCATCATAATCGTCATCATAATCATCATCATAGTCATCATCATAATAGTCATCATAATCGTCATCATTATAGTCATCATAATCGTCATCATAATCATCATTATAGTCATCATCACAATAGTCATCATAATCGTCATCGTAATCGTCATCATTACAGTCATCGTAATCGTCATCATAATCATCATCATAGTCATCATCATAATCATCATCATAATCATCATCATAATCATCATCATTATCATCATCATAATCATCATCGTAATCATCATCAAGATCATCATCATAATCATGAGCATAATCATCATCATAATCATCATCATAGTCATCGTTATAATTCATCATCATAATTATCATCGTAATCATCATCATAACCGTCATCGTAATCATCATCAGAATCATCATCATAATCGTCATCTTAATCATCATCATAATCATCATCATAATCATCATCATAATCATCATCATAATCATCATCATAATCATCATCATAATCATCATCATAGTCATCATCATAATCATCATCATAATCATCATCATAATCATCATCATTATCATCATCATAATCGTCATCTTAATCATCATCATAATCATCATCATAATCATCATCATAATCGTCATCATAATCATCATCATAATCATCATCATAATCATCATCATAATCATCATCAAAATCATCATCATAATCATGAGCATAATCATCATCGTAATCGTCATCATAATCATCATCATAGTCATCATCATAATAGTCATCATAATAATCATCATAATCGTCATCATTATAGTCATCATAATCGTCATCATAATCATCATCATAATCATCATCATAATCATCATCATAATCATCATCAAAATCATCATCATAATCATGAGCATAATCATCATCATAATCGTCATCATAATCATCATCATAGTCATCATCATAATCATCATCATAATCATCATCAAGATCATCATTATAATCATGAGCATAATCATCATCACAATCGTCATCATAATCATCATCATAATCATCATCAGAATCATCATCATAATCGTCATCTTAATCATCATCATAATCATCATCATAATCATCATCATAATCATCATCATAATCATCATCATAATCATCGTTATAATTCATCATCATAATCATCATCATAATCATCATCATAACCGTCATCGTAATCATCATCAGAATCATCATCATAATCGTCATCATAATCATCATCATAATCATCATCATAATCATCATCATAATCATCATCATAATCATCATCAGAATCATCATCATAATCATGAGCATAATCATCATCATAATCATCATCATAATCATCATCATAATCATCATCATAATCATCATCAAAATCATCATCATAATCATGAGCATAATCATCATCATAATCGTCATCATAATCATCATCATAGTCATCATCATAATAGTCATCATAATCATCATCATAGTCATCATCATAATAGTCATCATAATCGTCATCATTATAGTCATCATAATCATCAGCATGATCATCATCATAATCATCATCAAAATCATCAGCATGATCATCATCATAATCATCATCAAAATCATCATCATAATCATCATTATAGTCATCATCATAATAGTCATCATAATCGTCATCGTAATCGTCATCATTACAGTCATCGTAATCGTCATCATAATCATCATCATAGTCATCATCATAATCATCATCATAATCGTCTTCATGGTCATCATCATAATCGTCATCATAATCATCATAATAGTCATCATAATCGTCATCATTATAGTCATCATAATCATCATCATAATCATCATCATAATCATCATCATAATCATCATCATTATCATCATCAAAATCATCATCATCATCATAATCATCATCATAATCATCATCATAATCATCATCATAACCGTCATCGTAATCATCATCATAATCATCATCATAATCATCATCATAATCATCATCATAATCATCATCATAATCATCATCATAATCATCATCATAATCGTCTTCATGGTCATCATCATAATCGTCATCATAATCATCATAATAGTCATCATAATCGTCATCATTATAGTCATCATAATCGACATCATAATCGTCATCATTATGGTCATCATAATCATCATCATGATCATCATCATAATCATCATCATAATCATCATCATAATCATCATCATAATCATCATCATAACCGTCATCGTAATCATCATCATAATCATCATCATAATCATCATCATAATCATCATCATAATCTTCATCAAAATCATCATCATAATCATCATCATAATCGTCATCATAATCATCATCATAATCATCATCATAACCGTCATCGTAATAGTCACCATAATCGTCGTCATAATCGTCATCATTATAGTCATCATAATCGTCATCATAATCATCAGCATAATCATCCTCATAATCATCATCATTATCATCATCAAAATCATCATCATCATCATAATCATAATCAAAATCATCATCATAATCATGAGCATAATCATCATCATAATCGTCATCATAATCATCATCATAGTCATCATCATAATAGTCATCATAATCGTCATCATTATAGTCATCATAATAGTCATCATAATCATCATTATAGTCATCATCATAATAGTCATCATAATCGTCATCGTAATCGTCATCATTACAGTCATCGTAATCGTCATCATAATCATCATCATAGTCATCATCATAATCATCATCATAATCATCATCATAATCATCATCATTATCATCATCAAGATCATCATCATAATCATGAGCATAATCATCATCATAATCGTCATCATAATCATCATCATAGTCATCATCATAATAGTCATCATAATCATCATCATAGTCATCATCATAATAGTCATCATAATCGTCATCATTATAGTCATCATAATCATCAGCATGATCATCATCATAATCATCATCAAAATCATCAGCATGATCATCATCATAATCATCATCAAAATCATCATCAAAATCATCATCATAATCATCATTATAGTCATCATCATAATAGTCATCATAATCGTCATCGTAATCGTCATCATTACAGTCATCGTAATCGTCATCATAATCATCATCATAGTCATCATCATAATCATCATCATAATCGTCTTCATGGTCATCATCATAATCGTCATCATAATCATCATAATAGTCATCATAATCGTCATCATTATAGTCATCATAATCATCATCATAATCATCATCATAATCATCATCATAATCATCATCATTATCATCATCAAAATCATCATCATCATCATCATCATAATCATCATCATAATCATCATCATAATCATCATCATAACCGTCATCGTAATCATCATCATAATCATCATCATAATCATCATCATAATCATCATCATAATCATCATCATAATCATCATCATAATCATCATCATAATCATCATCATAATCGTCTTCATGGTCATCATCATAATCGTCATCATAATCATCATAATAGTCATCATAATCGTCATCATTATAGTCATCATAATCGACATCATAATCGTCATCATTATGGTCATCATAATCATCATCATGATCATCATCATAATCATCATCATAATCATCATCATAATCATCATCATAATCATCATCATAACCGTCATCGTAATCATCATCATAATCATCATCATAATCATCATCATAATCATCATCATAATCTTCATCAAAATCATCATCATAATCATCATCATAATCGTCATCATAATCATCATCATAATCATCATCATAACCGTCATCGTAATCATCATCAGAATCATCATCATAATCGTCATCATAATCATCATCATAATCATCATCATAATCATCATCATAATCATCATCATAATCATCATCAGAATCATCATCATAATCATCATCAGAATCATCATCATAATCATCATCATAATCATCATCATAATCATCATCAAAATCATCATCATCATCATCATCATAATCATCATCATAATCATCATCATAATCATCATCATAATCGTCATCATAATCATCATCATAATCATCATCATAATCATCATCATAATCATCATCATAATCATCATCAGAATCATCATCATAATCATGAGCATAATCATCATCATAATCATCATCATAATCATCATCATAATCATCATCATAATCATCATCAAAATCATCATCATAATCATGAGCATAATCATCATCATAATCGTCATCATAATCATCATCATAGTCATCATCATAATAGTCATCATAATCATCATCACAATCGTCATCATTATAGTCATCATAATCGTCATCATAATCATCATCATAGTCATCATCATGATCATCATCATAATCATCATCATAATCATCATCATAATCATCATCATAATCATCATCAAAATCATCATCATAATCATGAGCATAATCATCATCATAATCGTCATCATTATAGTCATCATAATCGTCATCATAATCATCATCATGATCATCATCATAATCATCATCAAAATCATCATGATAATCATCATCATAATCATCATCAAAAACATCATCATAATCATCATCATAGTCATCATCATAATCATCATCATAATCATCATCATAATCATCATCAAAATCATCATCATAATCATGAGCGTAATCATCATCATTATCGTCATCATAATCATCATCATAATCATCGTCATAATCATAATCAAAATCATCATCATAATCATGAGCATAATCATCATCATAATCGTCATCATAATCATCATCATAGTCATCATCATAATCATCATCATAATCATCATCAAGATCATCATTATAATCATGAGCATAATCATCATCATAATCGTCATCATAATCATCATCATAGTCATCATCATAATAGTCATCATAATCGTCATCATTATAGGCATCATAATCGTCATCATAATCATCATTATAGTCATCATCATAATAGTCATCATAATCGTCATCGTAATCGTCATCATTACAGTCATCGTAATCGTCATCATAATCATCATCATAGTCATCATCATAATCATCATCATAATCATCATCATAATCATCATCATTATCATCATCATAATCATCATCGTAATCATCATCAAGATCATCATCATAATCATGAGCATAATCATCATCATAATCATCATCATAGTCATCGTTATAATTCATCATCATAATCATCATCGTAATCATCATCATAACCGTCATCGTAATCATCATCAGAATCATCATCATAATCGTCATCTTAATCATCATCATAATCATCATCATAATCATCATCATAATCATCATCATAATCATCATCATAATCATCATCATAATCATCATCATAGTCATCATCATAATCATCATCATAATCATCATCATAATCATCATCATTATCATCATCATAATCGTCATCTTAATCATCATCATAATCATCATCATAATCATCATCATAATCGTCATCATAATCATCATCATAATCATCATCATAATCATCATCATAATCATCATCAAAATCATCATCATAATCATGAGCATAATCATCATCGTAATCGTCATCATAATCATCATCATAGTCATCATCATAATAGTCATCATAATAATCATCATAATCGTCATCATTATAGTCATCATAATCGTCATCATAATCATCATCATAATCATCATCATAATCATCATCATAATCATCATCAAAATCATCATCATAATCATGAGCATAATCATCATCATAATCGTCATCATAATCATCATCATAGTCATCATCATAATCATCATCATAATCATCATCAAGATCATCATTATAATCATGAGCATAATCATCATCACAATCGTCATCATAATCATCATCATAATCATCATCAGAATCATCATCATAATCGTCATCTTAATCATCATCATAATCATCATCATAATCATCATCATAATCATCATCATAATCATCATCATAATCATCGTTATAATTCATCATCATAATCATCATCATAATCATCATCATAACCGTCATCGTAATCATCATCAGAATCATCATCATAATCGTCATCATAATCATCATCATAATCATCATCATAATCATCATCATAATCATCATCATAATCATCATCAGAATCATCATCATAATCATGAGCATAATCATCATCATAATCATCATCATAATCATCATCATAATCATCATCATAATCATCATCAAAATCATCATCATAATCATGAGCATAATCATCATCATAATCGTCATCATAATCATCATCATAGTCATCATCATAATAGTCATCATAATCATCATCATAGTCATCATCATAATAGTCATCATAATCGTCATCATTATAGTCATCATAATCATCAGCATGATCATCATCATAATCATCATCAAAATCATCAGCATGATCATCATCATAATCATCATCAAAATCATCATCATAATCATCATTATAGTCATCATCATAATAGTCATCATAATCGTCATCGTAATCGTCATCATTACAGTCATCGTAATCGTCATCATAATCATCATCATAGTCATCATCATAATCATCATCATAATCGTCTTCATGGTCATCATCATAATCGTCATCATAATCATCATAATAGTCATCATAATCGTCATCATTATAGTCATCATAATCATCATCATAATCATCATCATAATCATCATCATAATCATCATCATTATCATCATCAAAATCATCATCATCATCATAATCATCATCATAATCATCATCATAATCATCATCATAACCGTCATCGTAATCATCATCATAATCATCATCATAATCATCATCATAATCATCATCATAATCATCATCATAATCATCATCATAATCATCATCATAATCGTCTTCATGGTCATCATCATAATCGTCATCATAATCATCATAATAGTCATCATAATCGTCATCATTATAGTCATCATAATCGACATCATAATCGTCATCATTATGGTCATCATAATCATCATCATGATCATCATCATAATCATCATCATAATCATCATCATAATCATCATCATAATCATCATCATAACCGTCATCGTAATCATCATCATAATCATCATCATAATCATCATCATAATCATCATCATAATCTTCATCAAAATCATCATCATAATCATCATCATAATCGTCATCATAATCATCATCATAATCATCATCATAACCGTCATCGTAATAGTCACCATAATCGTCGTCATAATCGTCATCATTATAGTCATCATAATCGTCATCATAATCATCAGCATAATCATCCTCATAATCATCATCATTATCATCATCAAAATCATCATCATCATCATAATCATAATCAAAATCATCATCATAATCATGAGCATAATCATCATCATAATCGTCATCATAATCATCATCATAGTCATCATCATAATAGTCATCATAATCGTCATCATTATAGTCATCATAATCGTCATCATAATCATCATTATAGTCATCATCATAATAGTCATCATAATCATCATTATAGTCATCATCATAATAGTCATCATAATCGTCATCGTAATCGTCATCATTACAGTCATCGTAATCGTCATCATAATCATCATCATAGTCATCATCATAATCATCATCATAATCATCATCATAATCATCATCATTATCATCATCAAGATCATCATCATAATCATGAGCATAATCATCATCATAATCGTCATCATAATCATCATCATAGTCATCATCATAATAGTCATCATAATCATCATCATAGTCATCATCATAATAGTCATCATAATCGTCATCATTATAGTCATCATAATCATCAGCATGATCATCATCATAATCATCATCAAAATCATCAGCATGATCATCATCATAATCATCATCAAAATCATCATCAAAATCATCATCATAATCATCATTATAGTCATCATCATAATAGTCATCATAATCGTCATCGTAATCGTCATCATTACAGTCATCGTAATCGTCATCATAATCATCATCATAGTCATCATCATAATCATCATCATAATCGTCTTCATGGTCATCATCATAATCGTCATCATAATCATCATAATAGTCATCATAATCGTCATCATTATAGTCATCATAATCATCATCATAATCATCATCATAATCATCATCATAATCATCATCATTATCATCATCAAAATCATCATCATCATCATCATCATAATCATCATCATAATCATCATCATAATCATCATCATAACCGTCATCGTAATCATCATCATAATCATCATCATAATCATCATCATAATCATCATCATAATCATCATCATAATCATCATCATAATCATCATCATAATCATCATCATAATCGTCTTCATGGTCATCATCATAATCGTCATCATAATCATCATAATAGTCATCATAATCGTCATCATTATAGTCATCATAATCGACATCATAATCGTCATCATTATGGTCATCATAATCATCATCATGATCATCATCATAATCATCATCATAATCATCATCATAATCATCATCATAATCATCATCATAACCGTCATCGTAATCATCATCATAATCATCATCATAATCATCATCATAATCATCATCATTATCTTCATCAAAATCATCATCATAATCATCATCATAATCGTCATCATAATCATCATCATAATCATCATCATAACCGTCATCGTAATCATCATCAGAATCATCATCATAATCGTCATCATAATCATCATCATAATCATCATCATAATCATCATCATAATCATCATCATAATCATCATCAGAATCATCATCATAATCATCATCAGAATCATCATCATAATCATCATCATAATCATCATCATAATCATCATCAAAATCATCATCATCATCATCATCATAATCATCATCATAATCATCATCATAATCATCATCATAATCGTCATCATAATCATCATCATAATCATCATCATAATCATCATCATAATCATCATCATAATCATCATCAGAATCATCATCATAATCATGAGCATAATCATCATCATAATCATCATCATAATCATCATCATAATCATCATCATAATCATCATCAAAATCATCATCATAATCATGAGCATAATCATCATCATAATCGTCATCATAATCATCATCATAGTCATCATCATAATAGTCATCATAATCATCATCACAATCGTCATCATTATAGTCATCATAATCGTCATCATAATCATCATCATAGTCATCATCATGATCATCATCATAATCATCATCATAATCATCATCATAATCATCATCAAAATCATCATCATAATCATGAGCATAATCATCATCATAATCGTCATCATAATCATCATCATAGTCATCATCATAATAGTCATCATAATCGTCGTCATAACCGTCATCATAATAGTCATCATAATCGTCATCATTATAGTCATCATAATCATCATCATGATCATCATCATAATCATCATCATAATCATCATCATAATCATCATCATAATCATCATCATTATCATCATCAAAATCATCATCATCATCATCATCATAATCATCATCATAATCATCATCATAATCATCATCATAATCGTCATCATAATCATCATCATAATCATCATCATAATCATCATCACAATCATCATCATAATCATCATCAGAATCATCATCATAATCATGAGCATAATCATCATCATAATCATCATCATAATCATCATCATAATCATCATCATAATCATCATCAAAATCATCATCATAATCATGAGCATAATCATCATCATAATCGTCATCATAATCATCATCATAGTCATCATCATAATAGTCATCATAATCATCATCATAATCGTCATCATTATAGTCATCATAATCGTCATCATAATCATCATCATAGTCATCATCATAATAGTCATCATAATCGTCATCATTATAGTCATCATAATCATCAGCATGATCATCATCATAATCATCATCAAAATCATCATCATAATCGTCACCATAATCGTCATCATAATCATCATCATAATCATCATCATAATCGTCATCATTATAGTCATCATAATCGTCATCATAATCATCATCATAGTCATCATCAGAATAGTCATCATAATCGTCATCATTATAGTCATCATAATCATCAGCATGATCATCATCATAATTATCATCAAAATCATCATCGTAATCATCATCAGAATCATCATCATAATCATCATCATAATCATCTTCATAATCATCATCAGAACCGTCATCGTAATCATCATCATAATCATCATCAGAATCATCATCATAATCGTCATCATAATCATCATCATAGTCATCATCATAATAGTCATCATAATCATCATCATAATCGTCATCATTATAGTCATCATAATCGTCATCATAATCATCATCATAGTCATCATCAGAATAGTCATCATAATCGTCATCATTATAGTCATCATAATCATCAGCATGATCATCATCATAATTATCATCAAAATCATCATCGTAATCATCATCATAATCATCATCATAATCATCATCATAGTCATCATCATAATAGTCACCATAATCGTCGTCATAATCGTCATCATTATAGTCATCATAATCGTCATCATAATCATCAGCATAATCATCATCATAATCATCATCATTATCATCATCAAAATCATCATCATCATCATAATCATAATCAAAATCATCATCATAATCATGAGCATAATCATCATCATAATCGTCATCATAATCATCATCATAGTCATCATCATAATCGTCATCATAATCCTCATCATTATAGTCATCATAATCGTCATCATAATCATCATTATAGTCATCATCATAATAGTCATCATAATCGTCATCGTAATCGTCATCATTACAGTCATCGTAATCGTCATCATAATCATCATCATAGTCATCATCATAATCATCATCATAATCATCATCATAATCTTCATCATAATCATCATCATTATCATCATCAAGATCATCATCATAATCATGAGCATAATCATCATCATAATCATCATCATAGTCATCGTTATAATTCATCATCATAATCATCATCATAATCATCATCATAATCATCATCATAATCATCATCAGAATCATCATCATAATCATGAGCATAATCATCATGATAATCGTCATCATAATCATCATCATAGTCATCATCATAATAGTCATCATAATCGTCGTCATAACCGTCATCATAATAGTCATCATAATCGTCATCATTATAGTCATCATAATCATCATCATGATCATCATCATATTCATCATCATAATCATCATCATAATCATCATCATAATCATCATCATTATCATCATCAAAATCATCATCATCATCATCATCATAATCATCATCATAATCATCATCATAATCATCATCATAACCGTCATCGTAATCATCATCATAATCATCATCATAATCATCATCATAATCATCATCATAATCATCATCATAATCATCATCATAACCGTCATCGTAATCATCATCATAATCATCATCATAATCATCATCATAATCATCATCATAATCATCATCATAATCATCATCATAATCATCGTTATAATTCATCATCATAATCATCATCATAATCATCATCATAATCATCATCATAATCATCATCATAATCATCATCATAATCATCATCAAAAACATCATCATAATCATCATCATAGTCATCATCATAATAGTCATCATAATCATCATCATAATCGTCATCATTATAGTCATCATAATCGTCATCATAATCATCATCATGATCATCATCATAATCATCATCAAAATCATCATGATAATCATCATCATAATCATCATCAAAAACATCATCATAATCATCATCATAGTCATCATCATAATCATCATCATAATCATCATCATAATCATCATCAAAATCATCATCATAATCATGAGCATAATCATCATCATTATCGTCATCATAATCATCATCATAATCATCATCATAATCATAATCAAAATCATCATCATAATCATGAGCATAATCATCATCATAATCGTCATCATAATCATCATCATAGTCATCATCATAATCATCATCATAATCATCATCAAGATCATCATTATAATCATGAGCATAATCATCATCATAATCGTCATCATAATCATCATCATAGTCATCATCATAATAGTCATCATAATCGTCATCATTATAGTCATCATAATCGTCATCATAATCATCATTATAGTCATCATCATAATAGTCATCATAATCGTCATCGTAATCGTCATCATTACAGTCATCGTAATCGTCATCATAATCATCATCATAGTCATCATCATAATCATCATCATAATCATCATCATAATCATCATCATTATCATCATCATAATCATCATCATAATCATCATCAAGATCATCATCATAATCATGAGCATAATCATCATCATAATCATCATCATAGTCATCGTTATAATTCATCATCATAATCATCATCATAATCATCATCATAACCGTCATCGTAATCATCATCAGAATCATCATCATAATCGTCATCTTAATCATCATCATAATCATCATCATAATCATCATCATAATCATCATCATAATCATCATCATAATCATCATCATAATCATCATCATAGTCATCATCATAATCATCATCATAATCATCATCATAATCATCATCATTATCATCATCATAATCGTCATCTTAATCATCATCATAATCATCATCATAATCATCATCATAATCGTCATCATAATCATCATCATAATCATCATCATAATCATCATCATAATCATCATCATAACCGTCATCGTAATCATCATCATAACCGTCATCGTAATCATCATCATAATCATCATCATAATCATCATCATAATCATCATCATAATCATCATCATAATCATCATCATAATCATCATCAAGATCATCATTATAATCATGAGCATAATCATCATCACAATCGTCATCATAATCATCATCAGAATCATCATCAGAATCATCATCATAATCGTCATCTTAATCATCATCATAATCATCATCATAATCATCATCATAATCATCATCATAATCATCATCATAATCATCGTTATAATTCATCATCATAATCATCATCATAATCATCATCATAACCGTCATCGTAATCATCATCAGAATCATCATCATAATCGTCATCATAATCATCATCATAATCATCATCATAATCATCATCATAATCATCATCATAATCATCATCAGAATCATCATCATAATCATGAGCATAATCATCATCATAATCATCATCATAATCATCATCATAATCATCATCATAATCATCATCAAAATCATCATCATAATCATGAGCATAATCATCATCATAATCGTCATCATAATCATCATCATAGTCATCATCATAATAGTCATCATAATCATCATCATAGTCATCATCATAATAGTCATCATAATCGTCATCATTATAGTCATCATAATCATCAGCATGATCATCATCATAATCATCATCAAAATCATCAGCATGATCATCATCATAATCATCATCAAAATCATCATCATAATCATCATTATAGTCATCATCATAATAGTCATCATAATCGTCATCGTAATCGTCATCATTACAGTCATCGTAATCGTCATCATAATCATCATCATAGTCATCATCATAATCATCATCATAATCGTCTTCATGGTCATCATCATAATCGTCATCATAATCATCATAATAGTCATCATAATCGTCATCATTATAGTCATCATAATCATCATCATAATCATCATCATAATCATCATCATAATCATCATCATTATCATCATCAAAATCATCATCATCATCATAATCATCATCATAATCATCATCATAATCATCATCATAACCGTCATCGTAATCATCATCATAATCATCATCATAATCATCATCATAATCATCATCATAATCATCATCATAATCATCATCATAATCATCATCATAATCGTCTTCATGGTCATCATCATAATCGTCATCATAATCATCATAATAGTCATCATAATCGTCATCATTATAGTCTCATAATCGACATCATAATCGTCATCATTATGGTCATCATAATCATCATCATGATCATCATCATAATCATCATCATAATCATCATCATAATCATCATCATAATCATCATCATAACCGTCATCGTAATCATCATCATAATCATCATCATAATCATCATCATAATCATCATCATAATCTTCATCAAAATCATCATCATAATCATCATCATAATCGTCATCATAATCATCATCATAATCATCATCATAACCGTCATCGTAATAGTCACCATAATCGTCGTCATAATCGTCATCATTATAGTCATCATAATCGTCATCATAATCATCAGCATAATCATCATCATAATCATCATCATTATCATCATCAAAATCATCATCATCATCATAATCATAATCAAAATCATCATCATAATCATGAGCATAATCATCATCATAATCGTCATCATAATCATCATCATAGTCATCATCATAATAGTCATCATAATCGTCATCATTATAGTCATCATAATCGTCATCATAATCATCATTATAGTCATCATCATAATAGTCATCATAATCGTCATCGTAATCGTCATCATTACAGTCATCGTAATCGTCATCATAATCATCATCATAGTCATCATCATAATCATCATCATAATCATCATCATAATCATCATCATAATCGTCATCATAATCATCATAATAGTCATCATAATCGTCATCATTATAGTCATCATAATCATCATCATAATCATCATCATAATCATCATCATAATCATCATCATTATCATCATCAAAATCATCATCATCATCATCATCATAATCATCATCATAATCATCATCATAATCATCATCATAATCATCATCATAATCATCATCAAAATCATCATCATCATCATCATCATAATCATCATCATAATCATCATCATAATCATCATCATAATCGTCATCATAATCATCATCATAATCATCATCATAATCATCATCATAATCATCATCATAATCATCATCAGAATCATCATCATAATCATGAGCATAATCATCATCATAATCATCATCATAATCATCATCATAATCATCATCATAATCATCATCAAAATCATCATCATAATCATGAGCATAATCATCATCATAATCGTCATCATAATCATCATCATAGTCATCATCATAATAGTCATCATAATCATCATCACAATCGTCATCATTATAGTCATCATAATCGTCATCATAATCATCATCATAGTCATCATCATGATCATCATCATAATCATCATCATAATCATCATCATAATCATCATCATAATCATCATCAAAATCATCATCATAATCATGAGCATAATCATCATCATAATCGTCATCATAATCATCATCATAGTCATCATCATAATAGTCATCATAATCGTCGTCATAACCGTCATCATAATAGTCATCATAATCATCATCAGAATCATCATCATAATCATGAGCATAATCATCATCATAATCATCATCATAATCATCATCATAATCATCATCATAATCATCATCAAAATCATCATCATAATCATGAGCATAATCATCATCATAATCGTCATCATAATCATCATCATAGTCATCATCATAATAGTCATCATAATCATCATCATAATCGTCATCATTATAGTCATCATAATCGTCATCATAATCATCATCATAGTCATCATCATAATAGTCATCATAATCGTCATCATTATAGTCATCATAATCATCAGCATGATCATCATCATAATCATCATCAAAATCATCATCATAATCGTCACCATAATCGTCATCATAATCATCATCATAATCATCATCATAATCGTCATCATTATAGTCATCATAATCGTCATCATAATCATCATCATAGTCATCATCAGAATAGTCATCATAATCGTCATCATTATAGTCATCATAATCATCAGCATGATCATCATCATAATTATCATCAAAATCATCATCGTAATCATCATCAGAATCATCATCATAATCATCATCATAATCATCTTCATAATCATCATCAGAACCGTCATCGTAATCATCATCATAATCATCATCAGAATCATCATCATAATCGTCATCATAATCATCATCATAGTCATCATCATAATAGTCATCATAATCATCATCATAATCGTCATCATTATAGTCATCATAATCGTCATCATAATCATCATCATAGTCATCATCAGAATAGTCATCATAATCGTCATCATTATAGTCATCATAATCATCAGCATGATCATCATCATAATTATCATCAAAATCATCATCGTAATCATCATCATAATCATCATCAGAATCATCATCATAATCATGAGCATAATCATCATGATAATCGTCATCATAATCATCATCATAGTCATCATCATAATAGTCATCATAATCGTCGTCATAACCGTCATCATAATAGTCATCATAATCGTCATCATTATAGTCATCATAATCATCATCATGATCATCATCATATTCATCATCATAATCATCATCATAATCATCATCATAATCATCATCATTATCATCATCAAAATCATCATCATCATCATCATCATAATCATCATCATAATCATCATCATAATCATCATCATAACCGTCATCGTAATCATCATCATAATCATCATCATAATCATCATCATAATCATCATCATAATCATCATCATAATCATCATCATAACCGTCATCGTAATCATCATCATAATCATCATCATAATCATCATCATAATCATCATCATAATCATCATCATAATCATCATCATAATCATCGTTATAATTCATCATCATAATCATCATCATAATCATCATCATAATCATCATCATAATCATCATCATAATCATCATCATAATCATCATCAAAAGCATCATCATAATCATCATCATAGTCATCATCATAATAGTCATCATAATCATCATCATAATCGTCATCATTATAGTCATCATAATCGTCATCATAATCATCATCATGATCATCATCATAATCATCATCAAAATCATCATGATAATCATCATCATAATCATCATCAAAAACATCATCATAATCATCATCATAGTCATCATCATAATCATCATCATAATCATCATCATAATCATCATCAAAATCATCATCATAATCATGAGCATAATCATCATCATTATCGTCATCATAATCATCATCATAATCATCATCATAATCATAATCAAAATCATCATCATAATCATGAGCATAATCATCATCATAATCGTCATCATAATCATCATCATAGTCATCATCATAATCATCATCATAATCATCATCAAGATCATCATTATAATCATGAGCATAATCATCATCATAATCGTCATCATAATCATCATCATAGTCATCATCATAATAGTCATCATAATCGTCATCATTATAGTCATCATAATCGTCATCATAATCATCATTATAGTCATCATCATAATAGTCATCATAATCGTCATCGTAATCGTCATCATTACAGTCATCGTAATCGTCATCATAATCATCATCATAGTCATCATCATAATCATCATCATAATCATCATCATAATCATCATCATTATCATCATCATAATCATCATCATAATCATCATCAAGATCATCATCATAATCATGAGCATAATCATCATCATAATCATCATCATAGTCATCGTTATAATTCATCATCATAATCATCATCATAATCATCATCATAACCGTCATCGTAATCATCATCAGAATCATCATCATAATCGTCATCTTAATCATCATCATAATCATCATCATAATCATCATCATAATCATCATCATAATCATCATCATAATCATCATCATAATCATCATCATAGTCATCATCATAATCATCATCATAATCATCATCATAATCATCATCATTATCATCATCATAATCGTCATCTTAATCATCATCATAATCATCATCATAATCATCATCATAATCGTCATCATAATCATCATCATAATCATCATCATAATCATCATCATAATCATCATCATAACCGTCATCGTAATCATCATCATAACCGTCATCGTAATCATCATCATAATCATCATCATAATCATCATCATAATCATCATCATAATCATCATCATAATCATCATCATAATCATCATCAAGATCATCATTATAATCATGAGCATAATCATCATCACAATCGTCATCATAATCATCATCATAATCATCATCAGAATCATCATCATAATCGTCATCTTAATCATCATCATAATCATCATCATAATCATCATCATAATCATCATCATAATCATCATCATAATCATCGTTATAATTCATCATCATAATCATCATCATAATCATCATCATAACCGTCATCGTAATCATCATCAGAATCATCATCATAATCGTCATCATAATCATCATCATAATCATCATCATAATCATCATCATAATCATCATCATAATCATCATCAGAATCATCATCATAATCATGAGCATAATCATCATCATAATCATCATCATAATCATCATCATAATCATCATCATAATCATCATCAAAATCATCATCATAATCATGAGCATAATCATCATCATAATCGTCATCATAATCATCATCATAGTCATCATCATAATAGTCATCATAATCATCATCATAGTCATCATCATAATAGTCATCATAATCGTCATCATTATAGTCATCATAATCATCAGCATGATCATCATCATAATCATCATCAAAATCATCAGCATGATCATCATCATAATCATCATCAAAATCATCATCATAATCATCATTATAGTCATCATCATAATAGTCATCATAATCGTCATCGTAATCGTCATCATTACAGTCATCGTAATCGTCATCATAATCATCATCATAGTCATCATCATAATCATCATCATAATCGTCTTCATGGTCATCATCATAATCGTCATCATAATCATCATAATAGTCATCATAATCGTCATCATTATAGTCATCATAATCATCATCATAATCATCATCATAATCATCATCATAATCATCATCATTATCATCATCAAAATCATCATCATCATCATAATCATCATCATAATCATCATCATAATCATCATCATAACCGTCATCGTAATCATCATCATAATCATCATCATAATCATCATCATAATCATCATCATAATCATCATCATAATCATCATCATAATCATCATCATAATCGTCTTCATGGTCATCATCATAATCGTCATCATAATCATCATAATAGTCATCATAATCGTCATCATTATAGTCTCATAATCGACATCATAATCGTCATCATTATGGTCATCATAATCATCATCATGATCATCATCATAATCATCATCATAATCATCATCATAATCATCATCATAATCATCATCATAACCGTCATCGTAATCATCATCATAATCATCATCATAATCATCATCATAATCATCATCATAATCTTCATCAAAATCATCATCATAATCATCATCATAATCGTCATCATAATCATCATCATAATCATCATCATAATCATCATCATGATCATCATCATAATCATCATCATAATCATCATCATAATCATCATCATAATCATCATCATAACCGTCATCGTAATCATCATCATAATCATCATCATAATCATCATCATAATCATCATCATAATCTTCATCAAAATCATCATCATAATCATCATCATAATCGTCATCATAATCATCATCATAATCATCATCATAACCGTCATCGTAATAGTCACCATAATCGTCGTCATAATCGTCATCATTATAGTCATCATAATCGTCATCATAATCATCAGCATAATCATCATCATAATCATCATCATTATCATCATCAAAATCATCATCATCATCATAATCATAATCAAAATCATCATCATAATCATGAGCATAATCATCATCATAATCGTCATCATAATCATCATCATAGTCATCATCATAATAGTCATCATAATCGTCATCATTATAGTCATCATAATCGTCATCATAATCATCATTATAGTCATCATCATAATAGTCATCATAATCGTCATCGTAATCGTCATCATTACAGTCATCGTAATCGTCATCATAATCATCATCATAGTCATCATCATAATCATCATCATAATCATCATCATAATCATCATCATTATCATCATCAAGATCATCATCATAATCATGAGCATAATCATCATCATAATCGTCATCATAATCATCATCATAGTCATCATCATAATAGTCATCATAATCATCATCATAGTCATCATCATAATAGTCATCATAATCGTCATCATTATAGTCATCATAATCATCAGCATGATCATCATCATAATCATCATCAAAATCATCAGCATGATCATCATCATAATCATCATCAAAATCATCATCAAAATCATCATCATAATCATCATTATAGTCATCATCATAATAGTCATCATAATCGTCATCGTAATCGTCATCATTACAGTCATCGTAATCGTCATCATAATCATCATCATAGTCATCATCATAATCATCATCATAATCGTCTTCATGGTCATCATCATAATCGTCATCATAATCATCATAATAGTCATCATAATCGTCATCATTATAGTCATCATAATCATCATCATAATCATCATCATAATCATCATCATAATCATCATCATTATCATCATCAAAATCATCATCATCATCATCATCATAATCATCATCATAATCATCATCATAATCATCATCATAACCGTCATCGTAATCATCATCATAATCATCATCATAATCATCATCATAATCATCATCATAATCATCATCATAATCATCATCATAATCATCATCATAATCATCATCATAATCGTCTTCATGGTCATCATCATAATCGTCATCATAATCATCATAATAGTCATCATAATCGTCATCATTATAGTCATCATAATCGACATCATAATCGTCATCATTATGGTCATCATAATCATCATCATGATCATCATCATAATCATCATCATAATCATCATCATAATCATCATCATAATCATCATCATAACCGTCATCGTAATCATCATCATAATCATCATCATAATCATCATCATAATCATCATCATAATCTTCATCAAAATCATCATAATCATCATCATAATCGTCATCATAATCATCATCATAATCATCATCATAACCGTCATCGTAATCATCATCAGAATCATCATCATAATCGTCATCATAATCATCATCATAATCATCATCATAATCATCATCATAATCATCATCATAATCATCATCAGAATCATCATCATAATCATCATCAGAATCATCATCATAATCATCATCATAATCATCATCATAATCATCATCAAAATCATCATCATCATCATCATCATAATCATCATCATAATCATCATCATAATCATCATCATAATCGTCATCATAATCATCATCATAATCATCATCATAATCATCATCATAATCATCATCATAATCATCATCAGAATCATCATCATAATCATGAGCATAATCATCATCATAATCATCATCATAATCATCATCATAATCATCATCATAATCATCATCAAAATCATCATCATAATCATGAGCATAATCATCATCATAATCGTCATCATAATCATCATCATAGTCATCATCATAATAGTCATCATAATCATCATCACAATCGTCATCATTATAGTCATCATAATCGTCATCATAATCATCATCATAGTCATCATCATGATCATCATCATAATCATCATCATAATCATCATCATAATCATCATCATAATCATCATCAAAATCATCATCATAATCATGAGCATAATCATCATCATAATCGTCATCATAATCATCATCATAGTCATCATCATAATAGTCATCATAATCGTCGTCATAACCGTCATCATAATAGTCATCATAATCGTCATCATTATAGTCATCATAATCATCATCATGATCATCATCATAATCATCATCATAATCATCATCATAATCATCATCATAATCATCATCATTATCATCATCAAAATCATCATCATCATCATCATCATAATCATCATCATAATCATCATCATAATCATCATCATAATCGTCATCATAATCATCATCATAATCATCATCATAATCATCATCACAATCATCATCATAATCATCATCAGAATCATCATCATAATCATGAGCATAATCATCATCATAATCATCATCATAATCATCATCATAATCATCATCATAATCATCATCAAAATCATCATCATAATCATGAGCATAATCATCATCATAATCGTCATCATTATAGTCATCATAATCGTCATCATAATCATCATCATAGTCATCATCAGAATAGTCATCATAATCGTCATCATTATAGTCATCATAATCATCAGCATGATCATCATCATAATCATCATCAAAATCATCATCATAATCGTCACCATAATCGTCATCATAATCATCATCATAATCATCATCATAATCGTCATCATTATAGTCATCATAATCGTCATCATAATCATCATCATAGTCATCATCAGAATAGTCATCATAATCGTCATCATTATAGTCATCATAATCATCAGCATGATCATCATCATAATCATCATCAAAATCATCATCGTAATCATCATCAGAATCATCATCATAATCATCATCATAATCATCTTCATAATCATCATCAGAACCGTCATCGTAATCATCATCATAATCATCATCAGAATCATCATCATAATCGTCATCATAATCATCATCATAGTCATCATCATAATACTCATCATAATCATCATCATAATCGTCATCATTATAGTCATCATAATCATCAGCATGATCATCATCATAATCATCATCAAAATCATCATCATAATCGTCATCATAATCATCATCATAATCATCATCATAATCATCATCATAACCGTCATCGTAATCATCATCATAATCATCATCATAATCATCATCATAATCATCATCATAATCGTCTTCATGGTCATCATCATAATCGTCATCATAATCATCATAATAGTCATCATAATCGTCATCATTATAGTCATCATAATCAACATCATGATCATTATCATAATCATCATCATAATCATCATCATGATCATCATCATGATCATCATCATAATCATCATCATAACCGTCATCGTAATCATCATCATAATCATCATCATAATCATCATCATAATCATCATCATAATCATCATCATAATCATGAGCATAATCATCATCACAATCGTCATCATAATCATCATCATAATCATCATCAGAATGATCATCATAATCGTCATCATAATCATCATCATAATCATCATCATAATCATCATCATAATCATCATCAGAATCATCATCATAATCATGAGCATAATCATCATCATAATCGTCATCATAATCATCATCATAGTCATCATCATAATAGTCATCATAATCGTCGTCATAATCGTCATCATTATAGTCATCATAATCGTCATCATAATCATCAGCATAGTCATCATCATAATAGTCATCATAATCGGCATCATTATAGTCATCATAATCATCATCATGATCATCATCATAATCATCATCATAATCATCATCATATTCATCATCATAATCATCATCATAATCATCATCATTATCATCATCAAAATCATCATCATCATCATCATCATAATCATCATCATAATCATCATGATAATCATCATCATAACCGTCATCGTAATCATCATCATAATCATCATCATAATCATGATCATAATCATCATCAAAATCATCATCATAATCATCATCATAATCGTCATCATAATCATCATCATAATCATCATCATAACCGTCATCGTAATCATCATCAGAATCATCATCATAATCGTCATCATAATCATCATCATAATCATCATCATAATCATCATCATAATCATCATCATAATCATCATCATAATCATGAGCATAATCATCATCATAATCGTCATCATAATCATCATCATAATAGTCATCATAATCGTCATCATAATCGTCATCATTATAGTCATCATAATCATCATCATGATCATCATCATAATCATCATCATAATCATCATCATGATCATCATCATAATCATCATCATAATCATCATCATAATCATCATCATAATCATCATCGTAATCGTCTTCATGGTCATCATCATAATCGTCATCATAATCATCATAATAGTCATCATAATCGTCATCATTATAGTCATCATAATCATCATCATGATCATCATCATAATCATCATCATAATCATCATCATGATCATCATCATAATCATCATCATGATCATCATCATAATCATCATCATAATCATCATCATAACCGTCATCGTAATCATCATCATAATCATCATCATAATCATCATCATAATCATCATCATTATCATCATCATAATCATCATCATAATCATGAGCATAATCATCATCATAATCGTCATCATAATCATCATCATAGTCATCATCATAATAGTCATCATAATCATCATCATAATCGTCATCATTATAGTCATCATAATCGTCATCATAATCGTCATCATAGTCATCATCATAGTCATCATCATAATAGTCATCATAATCGTCATCATTATAGTCATCATAATCATCAGCATGATGATCATCATAATCGTCATCATAATCGTCATCATAATCATCATCAGAATCATCATCATAATCATCATCATAACCGTCATCGTAATCATCATCATAATCATCATCATAATCATCATCATAATCATCATCATAATCATCATCATAATCGTCATCATAATCATCATCATAATCATCATCATAATCATCATCAAGATCATCATCATAATCATGGGCATAATCATCATCACAATCGTCATCATAATCATCATCATAATCATCATCAGAATCATCATCATAATCATGAGCATAATCATCATCATAATCGTCATCATAATCATCATCATAATCATCATCATAATCATCATCATAATCATCATCAGAATCATCATCATAATCATGAGCATAATCATCATCATAATCGTCATCATAATCATCATCATAGTCATCATCATAATAGTCATCATAATCGTCGTCATAATCGTCATCATTATAGTCATCATAATCGTCATCATAATCATCAGCATAGTCATCATCATAATAGTCATCATAATCGGCATCATTATAGTCATCATAATCATCATCATGATCATCATCATAATCATCATCATAATCATCATCATATTCATCATCATAATCATCATCATAATCATCATCATTATCATCATCAAAATCATCATCATCATCATCATCATAATCATCATCATAATCATCATGATAATCATCATCATAACCGTCATCGTAATCATCATCATAATCATCATCATAATCATGATCATAATCATCATCAAAATCATCATCATAATCATCATCATAATCGTCATCATAATCATCATCATAATCATCATCATAACCGTCATCGTAATCATCATCAGAATCATCATCATAATCGTCATCATAATCATCATCATAATCATCATCATAATCATCATCATAATCATCATCATAATCATCATCATAATCATCATCATAATCATGAGCATAATCATCATCATAATCGTCATCATAATCATCATCATAATAGTCATCATAATCGTCATCATAATCGTCATCATTATAGTCATCATAATCATCATCATGATCATCATCATAATCGTCATCATAATCGTCATCATAGTCATCATCATAGTCATCATCATAATAGTCATCATAATCGTCATCATTATAGTCATCATAATCATCAGCATGATGATCATGATAATCGTCATCATAATCGTCATCATAATCATCATCAGAATCATCATCATAATCATCATCATAACCGTCATCGTAATCATCATCATAATCATCATCATAATCATCATCATAATCATCATCATAATCATCATCATAATCGTCATCATAATCATCATCATAATCATCATCATAATCATCATCAAGATCATCATCATAATCATGGGCATAATCATCATCACAATCGTCATCATAATCATCATCATAATCATCATCAGAATCATCATCATAATCGTCATCATAATCATCATCATAATCATCATCATAATCATCATCATAATCATCATCATAATCATCATCATAATCATCGTTATAATTCATCATCATAATAATCATCATAATCATCATCATAACCGTCATCGTAATCATCATCAGAATCATCATCAGAATCATCATCATAATCGTCATCATAATCATCATCATAATCATCATCATAATCATCATCATAATCATCATCATAATCATCATCAGAATCATCATCATAATCATGAGCATAATCATCATCATAATCATCATCATAATCATCATCATTATAGTCATCATAATCATCAGCATGATCATCATCATAATCATCATCAAAATCATCATCATAATCGTCATCATAATCGTCATCAAAATCATCATCATAATCATGAGCATAATCATCATCATAATCGTCATCATAATCATCATCATAGCCATCATCATAATAGTCATCATAATCATCATCATAATCATCATCATAATCGTCATCATTATAGTCATCATAATCGTCATCATAATCATCATCATAGTCATCATCATAATAGTCATCATAATCGTCATCATTATAGTCATCATAATCATCAGCATGATCATCATCATAATCATCATCAAAATCATCATCATAATCGTCATCATAATCGTCATCATAATCATCATCATAATCATCATCATAATCGTCATCATTATAGTCATCATAATCGTCATCATAATCATCATCATAGTCATCATCATAATAGTCATCATAATCGTCATCATTATAGTCATCATAATCATCAGCATGATCATCATCATAATCATCATCAAAATCATCATCATAATCGTCATCATAATCGTCATCATAATCATCATCATAATCATCATCATAATCATCATCAGAACCGTCATCGTAATCATCATCATAATCATCATCATAATCATCATCATAATCATCATCATAATCATCATCATAATCATCATCATAATCATCATCAAGATCATCATCATAATCATGAGCATAATCATCATCACAATCGTCATCATAATCATCATCAGAATCATCATCATAATCGTCATCATAATCATCATCATAATCATCATCATAATCATCATCATAATCATCATCATAATCATCATCAGAATCATCATCATAATCGTCATCATAATCATAATCATAGTCATCATCATAATAGTCATCATAATCATCATCATAATCGTCATCATTATAGTCATCATAATCGTCATCATAATCATCATCATAGTCATCATCATAATAGTCATCATAATCGTCGTCATAACCGTCATCATAATAGTCATCATAATCGTCATCATTATAGTCATCATAATCATCATCATAATCATCATCATAATCATCATCATAATCATCATCATAATCATCATCATAATCATCATCATAATCATCATCATAATCATCATCATAATCATCATCATAATCATCATCATAATCATCATGAAGATCATCATCATAATCATGAGCATAATCATCATAACAATCGTCATCAGAATCATCATCATAATCATCATCAGAATCATCATCATAATCGTCATCATAATCATCATCATAATCATCATCATAATCATCATCAGAATCATCATCAGAATCATCATCATAATCATGAGCATAATCATCATGATAATCGTCATCATAATCATCATCATAGTCATCATCATAATAGTCATCATAATCGTCGTCATAACCGTCATCATAATAGTCATCATAATCGTCATCATTATAGTCATCATAATCATCATCATGATCATCATCATAATCATCATCATAATCATCATCATAATCATCATCATAATCATCATCATTATCATCATCAAAATCATCATCATCATCATCATCATAATCATCATCATAATCATCATCATAATCATCATCATAACCGTCATCGTAATCATCATCATAATCATCATCATAATCATCATCATAATCATCATCATAATCATCATCATAATCATCATCATAATCATCATCATAATCATCATCATAATCATCATCATAATCATCATCATTATCATCATCATTATCATCATCAAGATCATCATCATAATCATGAGCATAATCATCATCATAATAGTCATCATAATCGTCATCATAATCGTCATCATTATAGTCATCATAATCATCATCATGATCATCATCATAATCATCATAATAATCATCATCATGATCATCATCATAATCATCATCATAATCATCATCATAATCATCATCATAATCATCATCATAATCGTCTTCATGGTCATCATCATAATCGTCATCATAATCATCATAATAGTCATCATAATCGTCATCATTATAGTCATCATAATCATCATCATGATCATCATCATAATCATCATCATAATCATCATCATGATCATCATCATAATCATCATCATAATCATCATCATAACCGTCATCGTAATCATCATCATAATCATCATCATAATCATCATCATAATCATCATCATAATCATCATCATAATCATCATCATAATCATGAGCATAATCATCATCATAATCGTCATCATAATCATCATCATAGTCATCATCATAATAGTCATCATAATCATCATCATAATCGTCATCATTATAGTCATCATAATCGTCATCATAATCGTCATCATAGTCATCATCATAGTCATCATCATAATAGTCATCATAATCGTCATCATTATAGTCATCATAATCATCAGCATGATGATCATGATAATCGTCATCATAATCGTCATCATAATCATCATCAGAATCATCATCATAATCATCATCATAACCGTCATCGTAATCATCATCATAATCATCATCATAATCATCATCATAATCATCATCATAATCATCATCATAATCGTCATCATAATCATCATCATAATCATCATCATAATCATCATCATAACAGTCATCGTAATCATCATCAGAATCATCATCAGAATCATCATCATAATCGTCATCATAATCGTCATCATTATAGTCATCATAATCGTCATCATAATCATCATCATAGTCATCATCATAATAGTCATCATAATCGTCATCATTATAGTCATCATAATCATCAGCATGATCATCATCATAATCATCATCAAAATCATCATCATAATCGTCATCGTAATCATCATCATAATCATCATCATAATAATCATCATTATCGTCATCATTATAGTGATCATAATCATCATCATAATCATCATCATAACCGTCATCATAATCATCATCAAAATCATCATCCTAATCATGAGCATAATCATCATCATAATCGTCATCATAATCATCATCATAGTCATCATCATAATAGTCATCATAATCGTCATCATAATCGTCATCATTATAGTCATCATAATCGTCATCATAATCATCATCATAGTCATCATCATAATAGTCATCATAATCGTCATCATTATAGTCATCATAATCGTCATCATAATCATCATCATAGTCATCATCATAATAGTCATCATAATCGTCATCATTATAGTCATCATAATCATCATCATAATCATCATCATAATCATCATCATAACCGTCATCGTAATCATCATCATAATCATCATCATAATCATCATCATAATCATCATCATAATCATCATCATAATCATCATCATAATCATCATCATAATCATCATCATAATCATCATCAAGATCATCATCATAATCATGAGCATAATCATCATCACAATCGTCATCATAATCATCATCACAATCATCATCAGAATCATCAACATAATCGTCATCATAATCATCATCATAATCATCATCATAATCATCATCATAATCATCATCATAATCATCATCATAATCATCGTTATAATTCATCATCATAATCATCATCATAATCATCATCATAACCGTCATCGTAATCATCATCAGAATCATTATCATAATCGTCATCATAATCATCATCATAATCATCATCATAATCATCATCATAATCATCATCATAATCATCATAATCATCATCATAGTCATCATCATAATAGTCATCATAATCATCATCATAATCGTCATCATTATAGTCATCATAATCGTCATCAAAATCATCATCATAGTCATCATCATAATAGTCATCATAATCGTCATCATTATAGTCATCATAATCATCAGCATGATCATCATCATAATCATCATCAAAATCATCATCATAATCGTCATCATAATCGTCATCATAATCATCGTCATAATCATCATCATAATCATCATCATAACCGTCATCGTAATCATCATCATAATCATCATCATAATCATCATCATAATCATCATCATAATCATCATCATAATCATCATCAAGATCATCATCATAATCATGAGCATAATCATCATCACAATCGTCATCATAATCATCATCATAATCATCATCAGAATCATCATCAGAATCATCATCAAAATCGTCATCATAATCATCATCATAATCATCATTATAATCATCATCATAATCATCATCATAACCGTCATCGTAATCATCATCAGAATCATCATCATAATCGTCATCATAATCATCATCATAATCATCATCATAATCATCATCATAATCATCATCATAATCAACATCATGATCATCATCATAATCATCATCATAATCATCATCATGATCATCATCATGATCATCATCATAATCATCATCATAATCATCATCATAACTGTCATCGTAATCATCATCATAATCATCATCATAATCATCATCATAATCATCGTTATAATTCATCATCATAATCATGAGCATAATCATCATGATAATCATCATCATAGTCATCATCATAATCATCATTATAGTCATCATCATAATCATCATCATAATCATCATCATAATCATCATCAAAATTATCATCAAAATCATCATCATCATCATCATCATAATCATCATCATAATCATCATCATAACCGTCATCGTAATCATCATCATAATCATCATCATAATCATCATCATAGTCATCATCATAATCATCATCATAATCATCATCATAATCATCATCATAGTCCTCTTCATGGTCATCATCATAATCGTCATCATAATCATCATAATAGTCATCATAATCGTCATCATTATAGTCATCATAATCGTCATCATAATCATCATCATAGTCATCATCATAATAGTCATCATAATCGTCATCATTATAGTCATCATAAGCATCAGCAAGATCATCATCATAATCATCATCAAAATCATCATCATAATCGTCATCATAATCGTCATCATAATCATCATCATAATCATCATCATAATCATCATCATAACCGTCATCGTAATCATCATCATAATCATCATCATAATCATCATCATAATCATCATCATAATCATCATCAAAATCATCATCATTATCATGAGCATAATCATCATCATAATCGTCATCATAATCATCATCATAGTCATCATCATAATAGTCATCATAATCGTCATCATTATAGTCATCATAATCATCAGCATGATCATCATCATAATCATCATCAAAATCATCATCATAATCGTCATCATAATCGTCATCATAATCATCATCATAATCATCATCATAATCATCATCATAACCGTCATCGTAATCATCATCATAATCATCATCATAATCATCATCATAATCATCATCATAATCATCATCATAATCATCATCATAATCATCATCATAATCATCATCAAGATCATCATCATAATCATCATCAAAATCATCATCATAATCGTCATCATAATCGTCATCATAATCATCATCATAATCATCATCATAATCATCATCATAACCGTCATCGTAATCATCATCATAATCATCATCATAATCATCATCATAATCATCATCATAATCATCATCAAAATCATCATCATTATCATGAGCATAATCATCATCATAATCGTCATCATAATCATCATCATATTCATCATCATAATAGTCATCATAATCGTCATCATTATAGTCATCATAATCATCAGCATGATCATCATCATAATCATCATCAAAATCATCATCATAATCGTCATCATAATCGTCATCATAATCATCATCATAATCATCATCATAATCATCATCATAACCGTCATCGTAATCATCATCATAATCATCATCATAATCATCATCATAATCATCATCATAATCATCATCATAATCATCATCATAATCATCATCATAATCATCATCAAGATCATCATCATAATCATGAGCATAATCATCATCACAATCGTCATCATAATCATCATCATAATCATCATCAGAATCATCATCAGAATCATCATCATAATCGTCATCATAATCATCATCATAATCATCATCATAATCATCATTATAGTCATCATCATAATCATCATCAGAATCATCATCATAATCATCATCATAATCATCATCAAGATCATCATCATAATCATGAGCATAATCATCATCACAATCGTCATCATAATCATCATCATAATCATCATCAGAATCATCATCAGAATCATCATCATAATCGTCATCATAATCATCATCATAATCATCATCATAATCATCATCATAATCGTCATCATAACCGTCATCGTAATCATCATCATAATCATCATCATAATCATCATCATAATCATCATCATAATCATCATCAAAATCATCATCATAATCGTCATCATAATCGTCATCATAATCATCCTCATAATCATCATCATAATCATCATCATAACCGTCATCGTAATCATCATCATAATCATCATCATAATCATCATCATAATCATCATCATAATCATCATCAAAATCATCATCATTATCATGAGCATAATCATCATCATAATCGTCATCATAATCATCATCATAGTCATCATCATAATAGTCATCATAATCATCATCATAATCGTCATCATTATAGTCATCATAATCGTCATCATTATAGTCATCATAATCATCAGCATGATCATCATC
This sequence comes from Coelioxys conoideus, assembly GCA_947623535.1. NCBI lineage: Eukaryota > Metazoa > Arthropoda > Insecta > Hymenoptera > Megachilidae > Coelioxys > Coelioxys conoideus. Next base: position 1,957,542 of record CANQJN010000008.1, read on the forward strand.
ATAATCATCATCAAAATCATCATCATAATCGTCATCATAATCGTCATCATAATCATCATCATAATCATCATAATCATCATCATAACCGTCATCGTAATCATCATCATAATCATCATCATAATCATCATCATAATCATCATCATAATCATCATCATAATCATCATCATAATCATCATCATAATCATCATCAAGATCATCATCATAATCATGAGCATAATCATTATCACAATCGTCATCATAATCATCATCATAATCATCATCAGAATCATCATCAGAATCATCATCATAATCGTCATCATAATCATCATCATAATCATCATCATAATCATCATCATAATCATCATCATAATCATCATCATAATCATCATCATAATCATCATCATAATCATCATCATAACCGTCATCGTAATCATCATCATAATCATCATCATAATCATCATCATAGTCATCATCATAATCATCATCACAATCATCATCATAATCATCATCATAGTCGTCTTCATGGTCATCATCATAATCGTCATCATTATAGTCATGATAATAGTCATCATAATCGTCATCATTATAGTCATCATAATCATCATCATGATCATCATCATAATCATCATCATAATCATCATCATGATCATCATCATAATCATCATCATAATCATCATCATAACCGTCATCGTAATCATCATCATAATCATCATCATAATCATCATCATAATAATCATCATAATCATCATCAAAATCATCATCATTATCATGAGCATAATCATCATCATAATCGTCATCATAATCATCATCATAGTCATCATCATAATAGTCATCATAATCATCATCATAATCGTCATCATTATAGTCATCATAATCGTCATCATAATCATCATCATAGTCATCATAATCGTCATCATTATAGTCATCATAATCATCAGCAAGATCATCATCATAATCATCATCAAAATCATCATCATAATCGTCATCATAATCGTCATCATAATCATCATCATAATCATCATCATAATCATCATCATAACCGTCATCGTAATCATCATCATAATCATCATCATAATCATCATCATAATCATCATCATAATCATCATCAAAATCATCATCATTATCATGAGCACAATCATCATCATAATCGTCATCATAATCATCATCATAGTCATCATCATAATAGTCATCATAATCATCATCAAAATCATCATCATAATCGTCATCATAATCGTCATCATAATCATCATCATAATCATCATCATAATCATCATCATAACCGTCATCGTAATCATCATCATAATCATCATCATAATCATCATCAAAATCATCATCATAATCGTCATCATAATCGTCATCATAATCATCATCATAATCATCATCATAATCATCATCATAACCGTCATCGTGATCATCATCATAATCATCATCATAATCATCATCATAATCATCATCATAATCATCATCATAATCATCATCATAATCATCATCATAATCATCATCATAATCATGAGCATAATCATCATCACAATCGTCATCATAATCATCATCATAATCATCATCAGAATCATCATCAGAATCATCATCATAATCGTCATCATAATCATCATCATAATCATCATCATAATCATCATCATAATCATCATCATAACCGTCATCGTAATCATCATCAGAATCATCATCATAATCGTCATCATAATCATCATCATAATCATCATCATAATCATCATCATAATCATCATCATAATCATCATCAGAATCATCATCAAAATCATCATCATAATCGTCATCATAATCGTCATCATAATCATCATCATAATCATCATCATAATCATCATCATAATCATCATCATAACCGTCATCGTAATCATCATCATCATCATCATAATCATCATCAAGATCATCATCATAATCATGAGCATAATCATCATCATAATCATCATCATAGTCATCGTTATAATTCATCATCATAATCATCATCATAATCATCATCATAACCGTCATCGTAATCATCATCAGAATCATCATCATAATCGTCATCATAATCATCATCATAATCATCATCATAATCATCATCATAACCGTCATCGTAATCATTATCATAATCATCATCATAATCATCATCATAATCATCATCATAATCATCATCATAATCATCATCATAATCATCATCATAATCATCATCAAGATCATCATTATAATCATGAGCATAATCATCATCACAATCGTCATCATAATCATCATCATAATCATCATCATAATCATCATCATAATCGTCATCTTAATCATCATCATAATCATCATCATAATCATCATCATAATCATCATCATAATCATCATCATAATCATCGTTATAATTCATCATCATAATCATCATCATAATCATCATCATAACCGTCATCGTAATCATCATCAGAATCATCATCATAATCGTCATCATAATCATCATCATAATCATCATCATAATCATCATCATAATCCTCATCATAATCATCATCATAATCATCATCAGAATCATCATCATAATCATGAGCATAATCATCATCATAATCATCATCATAATCATCATCATAATCATCATCATAACCGTCATCGTAATCATCATCATAATCATCATCATAATCATCATCATAATCATCATCATAATCATCATCATAATCATCATCATAATCATCATCATAATTATCATCATAATCATCATCATAATCATCATCAAAATCATCACCATAATCATGAGCATAATCATCATCATAATCGTCATCATAATCATCATCATAGTCATCATCATAATAGTCATCATAATCATCATCATAATCGTCATCATTATAGTCATCATAATCGTCATCATAATCATCATCATAGTCATCATCATAATAGTCATCATAATCGTCATCATTATAGTCATCATAATCATCAGCATGATCATCATCATAATCATCATCAAAATCATCATCATAATCGTCATCGTAATCATCATCATAATCATCATCATAATAATCATCATTATCGTCATCATTATAGTGATCATAATCATCATCATAATCATCATCATAACCGTCATCATAATCATCATCAAAATCATCATCCTAATCATGAGCATAATCATCATCATAATCGTCATCATAATCATCATCATAGTCATCATCATAATAGTCATCATAATCGTCATCATAATCGTCATCATTATAGTCATCATAATCGTCATCATAATCATCATCATAGTCATCATCATAATAGTCATCATAATCGTCATCATTATAGTCATCATAATCGTCATCATAATCATCATCATAGTCATCATCATAATAGTCATCATAATCGTCATCATTATAGTCATCATAATCATCATCATAATCATCATCATAATCATCATCATAACCGTCATCGTAATCATCATCATAATCATCATCATAATCATCATCATAATCATCATCATAATCATCATCATAATCATCATCATAATCATCATCATAATCATCATCATAATCATCATCAAGATCATCATCATAATCATGAGCATAATCATCATCACAATCGTCATCATAATCATCATCACAATCATCATCAGAATCATCAACATAATCGTCATCATAATCATCATCATAATCATCATCATAATCATCATCATAATCATCATCATAATCATCATCATAATCATCGTTATAATTCATCATCATAATCATCATCATAATCATCATCATAACCGTCATCGTAATCATCATCAGAATCATTATCATAATCGTCATCATAATCATCATCATAATCATCATCATAATCATCATCATAATCATCATCATAATCATCATAATCATCATCATAGTCATCATCATAATAGTCATCATAATCATCATCATAATCGTCATCATTATAGTCATCATAATCGTCATCAAAATCATCATCATAGTCATCATCATAATAGTCATCATAATCGTCATCATTATAGTCATCATAATCATCAGCATGATCATCATCATAATCATCATCAAAATCATCATCATAATCGTCATCATAATCGTCATCATAATCATCGTCATAATCATCATCATAATCATCATCATAACCGTCATCGTAATCATCATCATAATCATCATCATAATCATCATCATAATCATCATCATAATCATCATCATAATCATCATCAAGATCATCATCATAATCATGAGCATAATCATCATCACAATCGTCATCATAATCATCATCATAATCATCATCAGAATCATCATCAGAATCATCATCAAAATCGTCATCATAATCATCATCATAATCATCATTATAATCATCATCATAATCATCATCATAACCGTCATCGTAATCATCATCAGAATCATCATCATAATCGTCATCATAATCATCATCATAATCATCATCATAATCATCATCATAATCATCATCATAATCAACATCATGATCATCATCATAATCATCATCATAATCATCATCATGATCATCATCATGATCATCATCATAATCATCATCATAATCATCATCATAACTGTCATCGTAATCATCATCATAATCATCATCATAATCATCATCATAATCATCGTTATAATTCATCATCATAATCATGAGCATAATCATCATGATAATCATCATCATAGTCATCATCATAATCATCATTATAGTCATCATCATAATCATCATCATAATCATCATCATAATCATCATCAAAATTATCATCAAAATCATCATCATCATCATCATCATAATCATCATCATAATCATCATCATAACCGTCATCGTAATCATCATCATAATCATCATCATAATCATCATCATAGTCATCATCATAATCATCATCATAATCATCATCATAATCATCATCATAGTCCTCTTCATGGTCATCATCATAATCGTCATCATAATCATCATAATAGTCATCATAATCGTCATCATTATAGTCATCATAATCGTCATCATAATCATCATCATAGTCATCATCATAATAGTCATCATAATCGTCATCATTATAGTCATCATAAGCATCAGCAAGATCATCATCATAATCATCATCAAAATCATCATCATAATCGTCATCATAATCGTCATCATAATCATCATCATAATCATCATCATAATCATCATCATAACCGTCATCGTAATCATCATCATAATCATCATCATAATCATCATCATAATCATCATCATAATCATCATCAAAATCATCATCATTATCATGAGCATAATCATCATCATAATCGTCATCATAATCATCATCATAGTCATCATCATAATAGTCATCATAATCATCATCATAATCGTCATCATTATAGTCATCATAATCGTCATCATAATCATCATCATATTCATCATCATAATAGTCATCATGATCATCATCATAATCATCATCATAATCATCATCATAACTGTCATCGTAATCATCATCATAATCATCATCATAATCATCATCATAATCATCGTTATAATTCATCATCATAATCATGAGCATAATCATCATGATAATCATCATCATAGTCATCATCATAATCATCATTATAGTCATCATCATAATCATCATCATAATCATCATCATAATCATCATCAAAATTATCATCAAAATCATCATCATCATCATCATCATAATCATCATCATAATCATCATCATAACCGTGATCGTAATCATCATCATAATCATCATCATAATCATCATCATAGTCATCATCATAATCATCATCATAATCATCATCATAATCATCATCATAGTCCTCTTCATGGTCATCATCATAATCGTCATCATAATCATCATAATAGTCATCATAATCGTCATCATTATAGTCATCATAATCGTCATCATAATCATCATCATAGTCATCATCATAATAGTCATCATAATCGTCATCATTATAGTCATCATAAGCATCAGCAAGATCATCATCATAATCATCATCAAAATCATCATCATAATCGTCATCATAATCGTCATCATAATCATCATCATAATCATCATCATAATCATCATCATAACCGTCATCGTAATCATCATCATAATCATCATCATAATCATCATCATAATCATCATCATAATCATCATCAAAATCATCATCATTATCATGAGCATAATCATCATCATAATCGTCATCATAATCATCATCATAGTCATCATCATAATAGTCATCATAATCATCATCATAATCGTCATCATTATAGTCATCATAATCGTCATCATAATCATCATCATATTCATCATCATAATAGTCATCATAATCGTCATCATTATAGTCATCATAATCATCAGCATGATCATCATCATAATCATCATCAAAATCATCATCATAATCGTCATCATAATCGTCATCATAATCATCATCATAATCATCATCATAATCATCATCATAACCGTCATCGTAATCATCATCATAATCATCATCATAATCATCATCATAATCATCATCATAATCATCATCATAATCATCATCATAATCATCATCATAATCATCATCAAGATCATCATCATAATCATGAGCATAATCATCATCACAATCGTCATCATAATCATCATCATAATCATCATCAGAATCATCATCAGAATCATCATCATAATCGTCATCATAATCATCATCATAATCATCATCATAATCATCATTATAGTCATCATCATAATCATCATCAGAATCATCATCATAATCATCATCATAATCATCATCAAGATCATCATCATAATCATGAGCATAATCATCATCACAATCGTCATCATAATCATCATCATAATCATCATCAGAATCATCATCAGAATCATCATCATAATCGTCATCATAATCATCATCATAATCATCATCATAATCATCATCATAATCATCATCATAACCGTCATCGTAATCATCATCAGAATCATCATCATAATCGTCATCATAATCATCCTCATAATCATCATCATAATCATCATCATAACCGTCATCGTAATCATCATCATAATCATCATCATAATCATCATCATAATCATCATCAAAATCATCATCATTATCATGAGCATAATCATCATCATAATCGTCATCATAATCATCATCATAGTCATCATCATAATAGTCATCATAATCATCATCATAATCGTCATCATTATAGTCATCATAATCGTCATCATTATAGTCATCATAATCATCAGCATGATCATCATCATAATCATCATCAAAATCATCATCATAATCGTCATCATAATCGTCATCATAATCATCATCATAATCATCATAATCATCATCATAACCGTCATCGTAATCATCATCATAATCATCATCATAATCATCATCATAATCATCATCATAATCATCATCATAATCATCATCATAATCATCATCATAATCATCATCAAGATCATCATCATAATCATGAGCATAATCATTATCACAATCGTCATCATAATCATCATCATAATCATCATCAGAATCATCATCAGAATCATCATCATAATCGTCATCATAATCATCATCATAATCATCATCATAATCATCATCATAATCATCATCATAATCATCATCATAATCATCATCATAATCATCATCATAATCATCATCATAACCGTCATCGTAATCATCATCATAATCATCATCATAATCATCATCATAGTCATCATCATAATCATCATCACAATCATCATCATAATCATCATCATAGTCGTCTTCATGGTCATCATCATAATCGTCATCATTATAGTCATGATAATAGTCATCATAATCGTCATCATTATAGTCATCATAATCATCATCATGATCATCATCATAATCATCATCATAATCATCATCATGATCATCATCATAATCATCATCATAATCATCATCATAACCGTCATCGTAATCATCATCATAATCATCATCATAATCATCATCATAATAATCATCATAATCATCATCAAAATCATCATCATTATCATGAGCATAATCATCATCATAATCGTCATCATAATCATCATCATAGTCATCATCATAATAGTCATCATAATCATCATCATAATCGTCATCATTATAGTCATCATAATCGTCATCATAATCATCATCATAGTCATCATAATCGTCATCATTATAGTCATCATAATCATCAGCAAGATCATCATCATAATCATCATCAAAATCATCATCATAATCGTCATCATAATCGTCATCATAATCATCATCATAATCATCATCATAATCATCATCATAACCGTCATCGTAATCATCATCATAATCATCATCATAATCATCATCATAATCATCATCATAATCATCATCAAAATCATCATCATTATCATGAGCATAATCATCATCATAATCGTCATCATAATCATCATCATAGTCATCATCATAATAGTCATCATAATCATCATCAAAATCATCATCATAATCGTCATCATAATCGTCATCATAACTGTCATCGTAATCATCATCATAATCATCATCATAATCATCATCATAATCATCGTTATAATTCATCATCATAATCATGAGCATAATCATCATGATAATCATCATCATAGTCATCATCATAATCATCATTATAGTCATCATCATAATCATCATCATAATCATCATCATAATCATCATCAAAATTATCATCAAAATCATCATCATCATCATCATCATAATCATCATCATAATCATCATCATAACCGTCATCGTAATCATCATCATAATCATCATCATAATCATCATCATAGTCATCATCATAATCATCATCATAATCATCATCATAATCATCATCATAGTCCTCTTCATGGTCATCATCATAATCGTCATCATAATCATCATAATAGTCATCATAATCGTCATCATTATAGTCATCATAATCGTCATCATAATCATCATCATAGTCATCATCATAATAGTCATCATAATCGTCATCATTATAGTCATCATAAGCATCAGCAAGATCATCATCATAATCATCATCAAAATCATCATCATAATCGTCATCATAATCGTCATCATAATCATCATCATAATCATCATCATAATCATCATCATAACCGTCATCGTAATCATCATCATAATCATCATCATAATCATCATCATAATCATCATCATAATCATCATCAAAATCATCATCATTATCATGAGCATAATCATCATCATAATCGTCATCATAATCATCATCATAGTCATCATCATAATAGTCATCATAATCATCATCATAATCGTCATCATTATAGTCATCATAATCGTCATCATAATCATCATCATATTCATCATCATAATAGTCATCATGATCATCATCATAATCATCATCATAATCATCATCATAACTGTCATCGTAATCATCATCATAATCATCATCATAATCATCATCATAATCATCGTTATAATTCATCATCATAATCATGAGCATAATCATCATGATAATCATCATCATAGTCATCATCATAATCATCATTATAGTCATCATCATAATCATCATCATAATCATCATCATAATCATCATCAAAATTATCATCAAAATCATCATCATCATCATCATCATAATCATCATCATAATCATCATCATAACCGTGATCGTAATCATCATCATAATCATCATCATAATCATCATCATAGTCATCATCATAATCATCATCATAATCATCATCATAATCATCATCATAGTCCTCTTCATGGTCATCATCATAATCGTCATCATAATCATCATAATAGTCATCATAATCGTCATCATTATAGTCATCATAATCGTCATCATAATCATCATCATAGTCATCATCATAATAGTCATCATAATCGTCATCATTATAGTCATCATAAGCATCAGCAAGATCATCATCATAATCATCATCAAAATCATCATCATAATCGTCATCATAATCGTCATCATAATCATCATCATAATCATCATCATAATCATCATCATAACCGTCATCGTAATCATCATCATAATCATCATCATAATCATCATCATAATCATCATCATAATCATCATCAAAATCATCATCATTATCATGAGCATAATCATCATCATAATCGTCATCATAATCATCATCATAGTCATCATCATAATAGTCATCATAATCATCATCATAATCGTCATCATTATAGTCATCATAATCGTCATCATAATCATCATCATATTCATCATCATAATAGTCATCATAATCGTCATCATTATAGTCATCATAATCATCAGCATGATCATCATCATAATCATCATCAAAATCATCATCATAATCGTCATCATAATCGTCATCATAATCATCATCATAATCATCATCATAATCATCATCATAACCGTCATCGTAATCATCATCATAATCATCATCATAATCATCATCATAATCATCATCATAATCATCATCATAATCATCATCATAATCATCATCATAATCATCATCAAGATCATCATCATAATCATGAGCATAATCATCATCACAATCGTCATCATAATCATCATCATAATCATCATCAGAATCATCATCAGAATCATCATCATAATCGTCATCATAATCATCATCATAATCATCATCATAATCATCATTATAGTCATCATCATAATCATCATCAGAATCATCATCATAATCATCATCATAATCATCATCAAGATCATCATCATAATCATGAGCATAATCATCATCACAATCGTCATCATAATCATCATCATAATCATCATCAGAATCATCATCAGAATCATCATCATAATCGTCATCATAATCATCATCATAATCATCATCATAATCATCATCATAATCATCATCATAACCGTCATCGTAATCATCATCAGAATCATCATCATAATCGTCATCATAATCATCCTCATAATCATCATCATAATCATCATCATAACCGTCATCGTAATCATCATCATAATCATCATCATAATCATCATCATAATCATCATCAAAATCATCATCATTATCATGAGCATAATCATCATCATAATCGTCATCATAATCATCATCATAGTCATCATCATAATAGTCATCATAATCATCATCATAATCGTCATCATTATAGTCATCATAATCGTCATCATTATAGTCATCATAATCATCAGCATGATCATCATCATAATCATCATCAAAATCATCATCATAATCGTCATCATAATCGTCATCATAATCATCATCATAATCATCATAATCATCATCATAACCGTCATCGTAATCATCATCATAATCATCATCATAATCATCATCATAATCATCATCATAATCATCATCATAATCATCATCATAATCATCATCATAATCATCATCAAGATCATCATCATAATCATGAGCATAATCATTATCACAATCGTCATCATAATCATCATCATAATCATCATCAGAATCATCATCAGAATCATCATCATAATCGTCATCATAATCATCATCATAATCATCATCATAATCATCATCATAATCATCATCATAATCATCATCATAATCATCATCATAATCATCATCATAATCATCATCATAACCGTCATCGTAATCATCATCATAATCATCATCATAATCATCATCATAGTCATCATCATAATCATCATCACAATCATCATCATAATCATCATCATAGTCGTCTTCATGGTCATCATCATAATCGTCATCATTATAGTCATGATAATAGTCATCATAATCGTCATCATTATAGTCATCATAATCATCATCATGATCATCATCATAATCATCATCATAATCATCATCATGATCATCATCATAATCATCATCATAATCATCATCATAACCGTCATCGTAATCATCATCATAATCATCATCATAATCATCATCATAATAATCATCATAATCATCATCAAAATCATCATCATTATCATGAGCATAATCATCATCATAATCGTCATCATAATCATCATCATAGTCATCATCATAATAGTCATCATAATCATCATCATAATCGTCATCATTATAGTCATCATAATCGTCATCATAATCATCATCATAGTCATCATAATCGTCATCATTATAGTCATCATAATCATCAGCAAGATCATCATCATAATCATCATCAAAATCATCATCATAATCGTCATCATAATCGTCATCATAATCATCATCATAATCATCATCATAATCATCATCATAACCGTCATCGTAATCATCATCATAATCATCATCATAATCATCATCATAATCATCATCATAATCATCATCAAAATCATCATCATTATCATGAGCATAATCATCATCATAATCGTCATCATAATCATCATCATAGTCATCATCATAATAGTCATCATAATCATCATCAAAATCATCATCATAATCGTCATCATAATCGTCATCATAATCATCATCATAATCATCATCATAATCATCATCATAACCGTCATCGTAATCATCATCATAATCATCATCATAATCATCATCAAAATCATCATCATAATCGTCATCATAATCGTCATCATAATCATCATCATAATCATCATCATAATCATCATCATAACCGTCATCGTGATCATCATCATAATCATCATCATAATCATCATCATAATCATCATCATAATCATAATCATAATCATCATCATAATCATAATCATAATCATCATCAAGATCATCATCATAATCATGAGCATAATCATCATCACAATCGTCATCATAATCATCATCATAATCATCATCAGAATCATCATCAGAATCATCATCATAATCATCATCATAATCATCATCATAACCGTCATCGTAATCATCATCATAATCATCATCATAATCATCATCATAATCATCATCATAATCATCATCATAATCGTCATCATAATCATCATCAAAATCATCATCATAATCATCATCATGATCATCATCATAATCATCATCATAATCATCATCATGATCATCATCATAATCATCATCATAGTCATCATCATAATCATCATCATAATCATCATCATAATCATCATCATAATCATCATCATAATCATCATCATAATCGTCTTCATTGTCATCGTCATAATCGTCATCATAATCATTATAATAGTCATCATAATCGTCATCATTATAGTCATCATAATCATCATCATGATCATCATCATAATCATCATCATAATCATCATCATGATCATCATCATAATCATCATCATAATCATCATCATAACCGTCATCGTAATCATCATCATAATCATCATCATAATCATCATCATAATCATCATCATAATCATCATCATAATCATCATCAAGATCATCATCATAATCATGAGCATAATCATCATCACAATCGTCATCATAATCATCATCATAATCATCATCAGAATCATCATCAGAATCATCATCAAAATCGTCATCATAATCATCATCATAATCATCATTATAATCATCATCATAATCATCATCATAACCGTCATCGTAATCATCATCAGAATCATCATCATAATCGTCATCATAATCATCATCATAATCATCATCATAATCATCATCATAATCATCATCATAATCAACATCATGATCATCATCATAATCATCATCATAATCATCATCATGATCATCATCATGATCATCATCATAATCATCATCATAATCATCATCATAACTGTCATCGTAATCATCATCATAATCATCATCATAATCATCATCATAATCATCGTTATAATTCATCATCATAATCATGAGCATAATCATCATGATAATCATCATCATAGTCATCATCATAATCATCATTATAGTCATCATCATAATCATCATCATAATCATCATCATAATCATCATCAAAATTATCATCAAAATCATCATCATCATCATCATCATAATCATCATCATAATCATCATCATAACCGTCATCGTAATCATCATCATAATCATCATCATAATCATCATCATAGTCATCATCATAATCATCATCATAATCATCATCATAATCATCATCATAGTCCTCTTCATGGTCATCATCATAATCGTCATCATAATCATCATAATAGTCATCATAATCGTCATCATTATAGTCATCATAATCGTCATCATAATCATCATCATAGTCATCATCATAATAGTCATCATAATCATCATCATAATCGTCATCATTATAGTCATCATAATCGTCATCATAATCATCATCATATTCATCATCATAATAGTCATCATAATCGTCATCATTATAGTCATCATAATCATCAGCATGATCATCATCATAATCATCATCAAAATCATCATCATAATCGTCATCATAATCGTCATCATAATCATCATCATAATCATCATCATAATCATCATCATAACCGTCATCGTAATCATCATCATAATCATCATCATAATCATCATCATAATCATCATCATAATCATCATCATAATCATCATCATAATCATCATCATAATCATCATCAAGATCATCATCATAATCATGAGCATAATCATCATCACAATCGTCATCATAATTATCATCATAATCATCATCAGAATCATCATCAGAATCATCATCATAATCGTCATCATAATCATCATCATAATCATCATCATAATCATCATTATAGTCATCATCATAATCATCATCAGAATCATCATCATAATCATCATCATAATCATCATCAAGATCATCATCATAATCATGAGCATAATCATCATCACAATCGTCATCATAATCATCATCATAATCATCATCAGAATCATCATCAGAATCATCATCATAATCGTCATCATAATCATCATCATAATCATCATCATAATCATCATCATAATCATCATCATAACCGTCATCGTAATCATCATCAGAATCATCATCATAATCGTCATCATAATCATCCTCATAATCATCATCATAATCATCATCATAACCGTCATCGTAATCATCATCATAATCATCATCATAATCATCATCATAATCATCATCAAAATCATCATCATTATCATGAGCATAATCATCATCATAATCGTCATCATAATCATCATCATAGTCATCATCATAATAGTCATCATAATCATCATCATAATCGTCATCATTATAGTCATCATAATCGTCATCATTATAGTCATCATAATCATCAGCATGATCATCATCATAATCATCATCAAAATCATCATCATAATCGTCATCATAATCGTCATCATAATCATCATCATAATCATCATAATCATCATCATAACCGTCATCGTAATCATCATCATAATCATCATCATAATCATCATCATAATCATCATCATAATCATCATCATAATCATCATCATAATCATCATCATAATCATCATCAAGATCATCATCATAATCATGAGCATAATCATTATCACAATCGTCATCATAATCATCATCATAATCATCATCAGAATCATCATCAGAATCATCATCATAATCGTCATCATAATCATCATCATAATCATCATCATAATCATCATCATAATCATCATCATAATCATCATCATAATCATCATCATAATCATCATCATAATCATCATCATAACCGTCATCGTAATCATCATCATAATCATCATCATAATCATCATCATAGTCATCATCATAATCATCATCACAATCATCATCATAATCATCATCATAGTCGTCTTCATGGTCATCATCATAATCGTCATCATTATAGTCATGATAATAGTCATCATAATCGTCATCATTATAGTCATCATAATCATCATCATGATCATCATCATAATCATCATCATAATCATCATCATGATCATCATCATAATCATCATCATAATCATCATCATAACCGTCATCGTAATCATCATCATAATCATCATCATAATCATCATCATAATAATCATCATAATCATCATCAAAATCATCATTATTATCATGAGCATAATCATCATCATAATCGTCATCATAATCATCATCATAGTCATCATCATAATAGTCATCATAATCATCATCATAATCGTCATCATTATAGTCATCATAATCGTCATCATAATCATCATCATAGTCATCATAATCGTCATCATTATAGTCATCATAATCATCAGCAAGATCATCATCATAATCATCATCAAAATCATCATCATAATCGTCATCATAATCGTCATCATAATCATCATCATAATCATCATCATAATCATCATCATAACCGTCATCGTAATCATCATCATAATCATCATCATAATCATCATCATAATCATCATCATAATCATCATCAAAATCATCATCATTATCATGAGCATAATCATCATCATAATCGTCATCATAATCATCATCATAGTCATCATCATAATAGTCATCATAATCATCATCAAAATCATCATCATAATCGTCATCATAATCGTCATCATAATCATCATCATAATCATCATCATAATCATCATCATAACCGTCATCGTAATCATCATCATAATCATCATCATAATCATCATCAAAATCATCATCATAATCGTCATCATAATCGTCATCATAATCATCATCATAATCATCATCATAATCATCATCATAACCGTCATCGTGATCATCATCATAATCATCATCATAATCATCATCATAATCATCATCATAATCATAATCATAATCATCATCATAATCATAATCATAATCATCATCAAGATCATCATCATAATCATGAGCATAATCATCATCACAATCGTCATCATAATCATCATCATAATCATCATCAGAATCATCATCAGAATCATCATCATAATCATCATCATAATCATCATCATAACCGTCATCGTAATCATCATCATAATCATCATCATAATCATCATCATAATCATCATCATAATCATCATCATAATCGTCATCATAATCATCATCAAAATCATCATCATAATCATCATCATGATCATCATCATAATCATCATCATAATCATCATCATGATCATCATCATAATCATCATCATAGTCATCATCATAATCATCATCATAATCATCATCATAATCATCATCATAATCATCATCATAATCGTCTTCATTGTCATCGTCATAATCGTCATCATAATCATTATAATAGTCATCATAATCGTCATCATTATAGTCATCATAATCATCATCATGATCATCATCATAATCATCATCATAATCATCATCATGATCATCATCATAATCATCATCATAATCATCATCATAACCGTCATCGTAATCATCATCATAATCATCATCATAATCATCATCATAATCATCATCATAATCATCATCATAATCATCATGATAGTCATCATCATAATAGTCATCATAATCGTCATCATTATAGTCATCATAATCATCAGCATGATCATCATCATAATCATCATCAAAATCATCATCATAATCGTCATCATAATCGTCATCATTATAGTCATCATAATCATCAGCATGATCATCATCATAATCATCATCATAATCATCATCATGATCATCATCATAATCATCATCATAATCATCATCATAACCGTCATCGTAATCATCATCATAATCATCATCATAATCATCATCATAATCATGAGCATAATCATCATCATAATCGTCATCATAATCATCATCATAGTCATCATCATAATAGACATCATAATCGTCATCATTATAGTCATCATAATCATCAGCATGATCATCATCATAATCATCATCAAAATCATCATCATAATCGTCATCATAATCGTCATCATTATAGTCATCATAATCATCAGCATAATCATCATCATAATCGCCATCATAATCATCATCATAGTCATCATCATAATAGTCATCATAATCATCATCATAATCGTCATCATTATAGTCATCATAATCGTCATCATAATCATCATCATAGTCATCATCATAATAGTCATCATAATCGTCATCATTATAGTCATCATAATCATCAGCATGATCATCATCATAATCATCATCAAAATCATCATCATAATCGTCATCATAATCATCACCATAATCATCATCATAATCATCATCATAATCGTCATCATAATCGTCATCATAATCATCATCATAATCATCATCATAATCATCATCATAATCATCATCATAATCATCATCATAATCATCATCATAATCATCATCATAATCATCATCATAATCATCATCATAATCATCATCAAGATCATCATCATAATCATGAGCATAATCATCATCACAATCGTCATCATAATCATCATCATAATCATCATCAGAATCATCATCATAATCGTCATCATAATCATCATCATAATCATCATCATAATCATCATCATAATCATCATCATAATCATGAGCATAATCATCATCATAATCGTCATCATAATCATCATCATAGTCATTATCATAATAGTCATCATAATCGTCGTCATAATCGTCATCTTTATAGTCATCATAATCATCATCATTATCATCATCAAAATCATCATCATCATCATCATCATAATCATCATCATAATCATCATCATAATCATCATCATAACCGTCATCGTAATCATCATCATAATCATCATCATAATCATCATCATAATCATCATCATAATCATCATCATAATCATCATCATAATCATCATCATAATCATCATCATAATCATCATCAAAATCATCATCATAATCATGAGCATAATCATCATCATAGTCGTCATCATAATCATCATCATAGTCATCATCATAATAGTCATCATAATCATCATCATAATAGTCATCATATTCGTCATCATTATAGTGATCATAATCATCATCATGATCATCATCATAATCATCATCATAATCTTCATCATAATCATCATCATAATCATCATCATTATCATCATCAAAATCATCATCATCATCATCATCATAATCATCATCATAATCATCATCATAATCATCATCATAACCGTCATCGTAATCATCATCATAATCATCATCATAATAATCATCATTATCGTCATCATTATAGTGATCATAATCATCATCATAATCATCATCATAACCGTCATCATAATCATCATCAAAATCATCATCCTAATCATGAGCATAATCATCATCATAATCGTCATCATAATCATCATCATAGTCATCATCATAATAGTCATCATAATCGTCATCATAATCGTCATCATTATAGTCATCATAATCGTCATCATAATCATCATCATAGTCATCATAATAGTCATCATAATCGTCATCATTATAGTCATCATAATCGACATCATAATCGTCATCATTATAGTCATCATAATCATCATCATGATCATCATCATAATCATCATCATAATCATCATCATAATCATCATCATAATCATCATCAAAACCGTCATCGTAATCATCATCATAATCATCATCATAATCATCATCATAATCATCATCATAATCATCATCATAATATTCATCAAAATCATCATCATAATCATCATCATAATCGTCATCATAATCATCATCATAATCATCATCATAACCGTCATCGTAATCATCATCAGAATCATCATCATAATCGTCATCATAATCATCATCATAATCATCATCATAATCATCATCCTAATCATCATCATAATCATCATCATAATCATGAGCATAATCATCATCATAATCGTCATCATAATCATCATCATAATAGTCATCATAATCGTCATCATAATCGTCATCATTATAGTCATCATAATCATCATCATGATCATCATCATAATCATCATCATAATCATCATCATAATCATCATCATAATCATCATCATTATCATCATCATAATCATCATCATAACCGTCATCGTAATCATCATCATAATCATCATCATAATCATCATCATTATCATCATCAAAATCATCATCATCATCATCATCATAATCATCATCATAATCATCATCATAACCGTCATCGTAATCATCATCATAATCTTCATCATAATCATCATCATAGTCATCATCATAATCATCATCATAATCATCATCATAATCATCATCATAATCGTCTTCATTGTCATCGTCATAATCGTCATCATAATCATTATAATAGTCATCATAATCGTCATCATTATAGTCATCATAATCATCATCATGATCATCATAATCATCAGCACGATCATCATCATAATCATCATCATAATCATCATCATGATCATCATCATAATCATCATCATAATCATCATCATAACCGTCATCGTAATCATCATCATAATCATCATCATAATCATCATCATAATCATGAGCATAATCATCATCATAATCGTCATCATAATCATCATCATAGTCATCATCATAATAGTCATCATAATCATCATCATAATCGTCATCATTATAGTCATCATAATCGTCATCATAATCGTCATCATAATCATCATCATAGTCATCATCATAATAGTCATCATAATCGTCATCATTATAGTCATCATAATCATCAGCATGATCATCATAATCATCAGCATGATCATCATCATAATCATCATCATAATCATCATCATGATCATCATCATAATCATCATCATAATCATCATCATAACCGTCATCGTAATCATCATCATAATCATCATCATAATCATCATCATAACCGTCATCGTAATCATCATCATAATCTTCATCATAATCATCATCATAGTCATCATCATAATCATCATCATAATCGTCATCATAATCATCATCATAATCGTCTTCATTGTCATCGTCATAATCGTCATCATAATCATTATAATAGTCATCATAATCGTCATCATTATAGTCATCATAATCATCATCATGATCATCATAATCATCAGCATGATCATCATCATAATCATCATCATAATCATCATCATGATCATCAACATAATCATCGTCATAATCATCATCATAACCGTCATCGTAATCATCATCATAATCATCATCATAATCATCATCATAATCATGAGCATAATCATCATCATAATCGTCATCATAATCATCATCATAGTCATCATCATAATAGTCATCATAATCATCATCATAATCGTCATCATAATCGTCATCATTATAGTCATCATAATCGTCATCATAATCGTCATCATAATCATCATCATAGTCATCATCATAATCGTCATCATAATCGTCATCATTATAGTCATCATAATCATCAGCATGATCATCATCATAATCATCATCAAAATCATCATCATAATCGTCATCATAATCGTCATCATAATCATCATCATAATCATCATCATAATCGTCATCATAGTCATCATCATAATCGCCATCATAATCATCATCATAATCGTCATCATAATCATCATCATAGTCATCATTATAGTCATCATAATCATCATCATGACCGTCATCATAATCATCATCATAATCATCATCATAATCATCATCATAATCATCATCATAATCATCATCATAATCATCATCATAATCATCATCATAATCATCGTTATAATTCATCATCATAATCATCATCATAATCATCATCATAACCGTCATCGTAATCATCATCAGAATCATCATCATAATCGTCATCATAATTATCATCATAATCATCATCATAATCATCATCAGAATCATCATCATAATCATGAGCATAATCATCATCATAATCATCATCATAATCATCATCATAATCATCATCATGAGCATAATCATCATCATAATCGTCATCATACTCATCATCAAGATCATCATCATAATCATGAGCATAATCATCATCACAATCGTCATCATAATCATCATCACAATCATCATCAGAATCATCATCATAATCGTCATCATAATCATCATCATAATCATCATCATAATCATCATCATAATCATCATCATAATCATCGTTATAATCATCATCATGATCATCATCATAATCATCATCATAATCATCATCATAACCGTCATCGTAATCATCATCATAATCATCATCATAATCATCATCATAATCATGAGCATAATCATCATCATAATCGTCATCATAATCATCATCATAGTCATCATCATAATAGTCATCATAATCATCATCATAATCGTCATCATTATAGTCATCATAATCGTCATCATAATCGTCATCATAATCATCATCATAGTCATCATCATAATAGTCATCATAATCGTCATCATTATAGTCATCATAATCATCATCATAATCGTCATCATAGTCATCATCATAATCGCCATCATAATCATCATCATAATCGTCATCATAAAAATCATCATAGTCATCATTATAGTCATCATAATCATCATCATGACCGTCATCATAATCATCATCATAATCATCATCATAATCATCATCATAATCATCATCATAATCATCATCATAATCATCATCATAATCATCATCATAATCATCATCATAATCATCATCATAATCATCGTTATAATTCATCATCATAATCATCATCATAATCATCATCATAACCGTCATCGTAATCATCATCAGAATCATCATCATAATCGTCATCATAATTATCATCATAATCATCATCATAATCATCATCAGAATCATCATCATAATCATGAGCATAATCATCATCATAATCATCATCATAATCATCATCATAACCGTCATCGTAATCATCATCAGAATCATCATCATAATCGTCATCATAATTATCATCATAATCATCATCATAATCATCATCAGAATCATCATCATAATCATGAGCATAATCATCATCATAATCATCATCATAATCATCATAATCATCATCATAATCATCATCAAAATCATCATCATAATCATGAGCATAATCATCATCATAATCGTCATCATAATCATCATCAAGATCATCATCGTAATCATGAGCATAATCATCATCACAATCGTCATCATAATCATCATCACAATCATCATCAGAATCATCATCATAATCGTCATCATAATCATAATCATAATCATCATCATAATCATCATCATAATCATCATCATAATCATCATCATAATCATCGTTATAATTTATCATCATAATCATCATCATAATCATCATCATAACCGTCATCGTAATCATCATCAGAATCATTATCATAATCGTCATCATATTCATCATCATAATCATCATCATAATCATCATCATAATCATCATCATAATCATCATCAGAATCATCATCATAATGATGAGCATAATCATCATCATAATCATCATCATAATCATCATCATAATCATCATCATAACCGTCATCGTAATCATCATCATAATCATCATCATAATCATCATCATAATCATCATCATAATTATCATCATAATCATCATCACAATCGTCATCATAATCATCATCATAATCATCATCAGAATCATCATCATAATCGTCATCATAATCATCATCATAGTAGTCATTATAATCGTCATCATAATCGTCATCATTATAGTCATCATAATCGTCGTCATAATCATCATCATAGTCATCATCATAATAGTCATCATAATCGTCATCATTATGGTCACCATAATCATCATCATGATCATCATCATAATCATCATCATAATCATCATCATGATCATCATCATAATCATCATCATAATCATCATCATAATCATAATCATAACCGTCATCGTAATCATCACCATAATCATCATCATAATCATCATCATAATCATCATCGTAATCATCATCATAATCATCATCATAATCATCATCATAATCGTCTTCATGGTCATCATCATAATCATCATCATAATCATCATAATAGTCATCATAATCATCATCATTATAGTCATCATAATCATCATGATAATCATCATCATAGTCATCATCATAATCATCATCATAGTCATCATCATAATCATCATCATAATCATCACCATAATCATCATCATAGTCATCATCATAATCATCATCAAAATTATCATCATAATCATCATCATAATCGTCATCATAATCATCATCAGAATCATCATCATAATCATGAGCATAATCATCATCATAATCGTCTTCATGGTCATCATCATAATCGTCATCATAATCATCATAATAGTCATCATAATCGTCATCATTATAGTCATCATAATCGACATCATGATCATCATCATAATCATCATCATAATCATCATCATGATCATCATCATAATCATCATCATAATCATCATCATAACCGTCATCGTAATCATCATCATAATCATTATCATAATCATCATCATAATCATCATCATAATCATCATCATAATCATCATCATAATCATCATCATAATCGTCTTCATGGTCATCATCACAATCGTCATCATAATCATCATAATAGTCATCATAATCGTCATCATTATAGTCATCGTAATCGACATCATGATCATCATCATAATCATCATCATAATCATCATCATGATCATAATCATAATCATCATCATAATCATCATCATAACCGTCATCGTAATCATCATCATAATCATCATCATAATCATCATCATTATCATCATCAAAATCATCATCATCATCATCATCATAATCATCATCATAATCATCATCATAACCGTCATCGTAATCATCATCATAATCATCATCATAATTATCATCATAATCATCATCATAATCGTCTTCATGGTCATCATCATAATCGTCATCATAATCATCATAATAGTCATCATAATCGTCATCATTATAGTCATCATAATCGACATCATGATCATCATCATAATCATCATCATAATCATCATCATGATCATCATCATAATCATCATCATAATCATCATCATAACCGTCATCGTAATCATCATCATAATCATTATCATAATCATCATCATAATCATCATCATAATCATCTTCATAATCATCATCATAATCATCATCATAATCATCATCATAATCATCATCAAAATCATCATCATAATCATGAGCATAATCATCATCATAATCGTCATCATAATCATCATCATAGTCATCATCATAATAGTCATCATAATCGTGATCATTATAGTCATCATAATCGTCATCATAATCATCATGGTCATCATAATCATCATCATAATCGTCATCATTATAGTCATCATAATCGTCATCATAATCATCATCATAGTCATGATCATAATAGTCATCATAATCGTCATAATTATAGTCATCATACTCATCAGCATGATCATCATCATAATCATCATCAAAATCATCATCATAATCGTCATCATAATCATCATCATAATCATCATCATAATCATCATCATAACCGTCATCGTAATCATCATCAAAATCATCATCATAATCATGATCATAATCATCATCATAATCATCATCATAATCATCATCATAATCATCATCATAATCATCATCATAATCATCATCAAGATCATCATCATAATCATCATCATAATCATCATCATAATCATCATCATAATCATCGTTATAATTCATCATGATAATCATGAGCATAATGATCATGATAATCATCATCATAGTCATCATCATAATCATCATCATAATCATCACCATAATCATCATCATAGTCATCATCATAATAGTCATCATAATCGTCATCATGATCATCATCATAATCATCATCATAATCATTATCATAATCATCATCATAATCATCATCATAATCATCTTCATAATCATCATCATAATCATCATCATAATCATCATCATAATCATCATCAAAATCATCATCATAATCATGAGCATAATCATCATCATAATCGTCATCATAATCATCATCGTAGTCATCATCATAATAGTCATCATAATCGTGATCATTATAGTCATCATAATCGTCATCATAATCATCATGGTCATCATAATCATCATCATAATCGTCATCATTATAGTCATCATAATCGTCATCATAATCATCATCATAGTCATGATCATAATAGTCATCATAATCGTCATAATTATAGTCATCATACTCATCAGCATGATCATCATCATAATCATCATCAAAATCATCATCATAATCGTCATCATAATCATCATCATAATCATCATCATAATCATCATCATAACCGTCATCGTAATCATCATCAAAATCATCATCATAATCATGATCATAATCATCATCATAATCATCATCATAATCATCATCATAATCATCATCATAATCATCATCATAATCATCATCAAGATCATCATCATAATCATCATCATAATCATCATCATAATCATCATCATAATCATCGTTATAATTCATCATCATAATCATGAGCATAATCATCATGATAATCATCATTATAGTCATCATCAGAATCATCATCATAGTCATCATCAAAATCATCATCATAATCATCATCATAGTCATCATAATAGTCATCATAATCGTCATCATTATAGTCATCATAATCGACATCATAATCGTCATCATTATAGTCATCATAATCATCATCATGATCATCATCATAATCATCATCATAATCATCATCATAATCATCATCATAATCATCATCAAAACCGTCATCGTAATCATCATCATAATCATCATCATAATCATCATCATAATCATCATCATAATCATCATCATAATATTCATCAAAATCATCATCATAATCATCATCATAATCGTCATCATAATCATCATCATAATCATCATCATAACCGTCATCGTAATCATCATCAGAATCATCATCATAATCGTCATCATAATCATCATCATAATCATCATCATAATCATCATCATAATCATCATCATAATCATCATCATAATCATGAGCATAATCATCATCATAATCGTCATCATAATCATCATCATAATAGTCATCATAATCGTCATCATAATCGTCATCATTATAGTCATCATAATCATCATCATGATCATCATCATAATCATCATCATAATCATCATCATAATCATCATCATAATCATCATCATTATCATCATCATAATCATCATCATAACCGTCATCGTAATCATCATCATAATCATCATCATAATCATCATCATTATCATCATCAAAATCATCATCATCATCATCATCATAATCATCATCATAATCATCATCATAACCGTCATCGTAATCATCATCATAATCTTCATCATAATCATCATCATAGTCATCATCATAATCATCATCATAATCATCATCATAATCATCATCATAATCGTCTTCATTGTCATCGTCATAATCGTCATCATAATCATTATAATAGTCATCATAATCGTCATCATTATAGTCATCATAATCATCATCATGATCATCATAATCATCAGCACGATCATCATCATAATCATCATCATAATCATCATCATGATCATCATCATAATCATCATCATAATCATCATCATAACCGTCATCGTAATCATCATCATAATCATCATCATAATCATCATCATAATCATGAGCATAATCATCATCATAATCGTCATCATAATCATCATCATAGTCATCATCATAATAGTCATCATAATCATCATCATAATCGTCATCATTATAGTCATCATAATCGTCATCATAATCGTCATCATAATCATCATCATAGTCATCATCATAATAGTCATCATAATCGTCATCATTATAGTCATCATAATCATCAGCATGATCATCATAATCATCAGCATAATCATCATCACAAT
Source organism: Coelioxys conoideus (assembly GCA_947623535.1). Lineage (NCBI taxonomy): Eukaryota > Metazoa > Arthropoda > Insecta > Hymenoptera > Megachilidae > Coelioxys > Coelioxys conoideus. The sequence continues at coordinate 1,984,596 of CANQJN010000008.1, forward strand.
CGTCATCATAATCATCATCACAATCATCATCAGAATCATCATCATAATCGTCATCATAATCATCATCATAATCATCATCATAATCATCATCATAATCATCATCATAATCATCGTTATAATCATCATCATGATCATCATCATAATCATCATCATAATCATCATCATAACCGTCATCGTAATCATCATCATAATCATCATCATAATCATCATCATAATCATGAGCATAATCATCATCATAATCGTCATCATAATCATCATCATAACCGTCATCGTAATCATCATCAGAATCATCATCATAATCGTCATCATAATTATCATCATAATCATCATCATAATCATCATCAGAATCATCATCATAATCATGAGCATAATCATCATCATAATCATCATCATAATCATCATCATAATCATCATCATAATCATCATCATAATCATCATCATAATCATCGTTATAATTCATCATCATAATCATCATCATAATCATCATCATAACCGTCATCGTAATCATCATCAGAATCATCATCATAATCGTCATCATAATTATCATCATAATCATCATCATAATCATCATCATGATCATCATCATAATCATCATCATAATCATCATCATAACCGTCATCGTAATCATCATCATAATCATCATCATAACCGTCATCGTAATCATCATCATAATCATCATCATAATCATCGTTATAATTCATCATCATAATCATGAGCATAATCATCATGATAATCATCATTATAGTCATCATCATAATCATCATCATAGTCATCATCATAATCATCATCATGATCATCATCATAATCATCATCATAATCATCATCATAATCATCGTTATAATTCATCATCATAATCATGAGCATAATCATCATGATAATCATCATTATAGTCATCATCAGAATCATCATCATAGTCATCATCAAAATCATCATCATAATCATCATCATAGTCATCATAATAGTCATCATAATCGTCATCATTATAGTCATCATAATCGACATCATAATCGTCATCATTATAGTCATCATAATCATCATCATGATCATCATCATAATCATCATCATAATCATCATCATAATCATCATCATAATCATCATCATAATCATCATCAAAACCGTCATCGTAATCATCATCATAATCATCATCATAATCATCATCATAATCATCATCATAATATTCATCAAAATCATCATCATAATCATCATCATAATCGTCATCATAATCATCATCATAATCATCATCATAACCGTCATCGTAATCATCATCAGAATCATCATCATAATCGTCATCATAATCATCATCATAATCATCATCATAATCATCATCATAATCATCATCATAATCATCATCATAATCATGAGCATAATCATCATCATAATCGTCATCATAATCATCATCATAATAGTCATCATAATCGTCATCATAATCGTCATCATTATAGTCATCATAATCATCATCATGATCATCATCATAATCATCATCATAATCATCATCATAATCATCATCATAATCATCATCATTATCATCATCATAATCATCATCATAACCGTCATCGTAATCATCATCATAATCATCATCATAATCATCATCATTATCATCATCAAAATCATCATCATCATCATCATCATAATCATCATCATAATCATCATCATAACCGTCATCGTAATCATCATCATAATCTTCATCATAATCATCATCATAGTCATCATCATAATCATCATCATAATCATCATCATAATCATCATCATAATCGTCTTCATTGTCATCGTCATAATCGTCATCATAATCATTATAATAGTCATCATAATCGTCATCATTATAGTCATCATAATCATCATCATGATCATCATAATCATCAGCACGATCATCATCATAATCATCATCATAATCATCATCATGATCATCATCATAATCATCATCATAATCATCATCATAACCGTCATCGTAATCATCATCATAATCATCATCATAATCATCATCATAATCATGAGCATAATCATCATCATAATCGTCATCATAATCATCATCATAGTCATCATCATAATAGTCATCATAATCATCATCATAATCGTCATCATTATAGTCATCATAATCGTCATCATAATCGTCATCATAATCATCATCATAGTCATCATCATAATAGTCATCATAATCGTCATCATTATAGTCATCATAATCATCAGCATGATCATCATAATCATCAGCATGATCATCATCATAATCATCATCATAATCATCATCATGATCATCATCATAATCATCATCATAATCATCATCATAACCGTCATCGTAATCATCATCATAATCATCATCATAATCACCATCATTATCATCATCAAAATCATCATCATCATCATCATAATCATCATCAAGATCATCATCATAATCATGAGCATAATCATCATCACAATCGTCATCATAATCATCATCACAATCATCATCAGAATCATCATCATAATCGTCATCATAATCATCATCATAATCATCATCATAATCATCATCATAATCATCATCATAATCATCGTTATAATCATCATCATGATCATCATCATAATCATCATCATAATCATCATCATAACCGTCATCGTAATCATCATCATAATCATCATCATAATCATCATCATAATCATGAGCATAATCATCATCATAATCGTCATCATAATCATCATCATAACCGTCATCGTAATCATCATCAGAATCATCATCATAATCGTCATCATAATTATCATCATAATCATCATCATAATCATCATCAGAATCATCATCATAATCATGAGCATAATCATCATCATAATCATCATCATAATCATCATCATAATCATCATCATAATCATCATCATAATCATCGTTATAATTCATCATCATAATCATCATCATAATCATCATCATAACCGTCATCGTAATCATCATCAGAATCATCATCATAATCGTCATCATAATTATCATCATAATCATCATCATAATCATCATCAGAATCATCATCATAATCATGAGCATAATCATCATCATAATCATCATCATAATCATCATCATAACCGTCATCGTAATCATCATCAGAATCATCATCATAATCGTCATCATAATTATCATCATAATCATCATCATAATCATCATCAGAATCATCATCATAATCATGAGCATAATCATCATCATAATCATCATCATAATCATCATCATAATCATCATCATAATCATCATCAAAATCATCATCATAATCATGAGCATAATCATCATCATAATCGTCATCATAATCATCATCAAGATCATCATCGTAATCATGAGCATAATCATCATCACAATCGTCATCATAATCATCATCACAATCATCATCATAATCATCATCATAATCATCATCATAATCATCATCATAATCATCATCATAATCATCATCATAATCATCGTTATAATTCATCATCATAATCATCATCATAACCGTCATCGTAATCATCATCAGAATCATCATCATAATCGTCATCATAATTATCATCATAATCATCATCATAATCATCATCAGAATCATCATCATAATCATGAGCATAATCATCATCATAATCATCATCATGATCATCATCATAATCATCATCATAATCATCATCATAACCGTCATCGTAATCATCATCATAATCATCATCATAATCATCATCATAATCATCATCATAATCATCATCATAACCGTCATCGTAATCATCATCAGAATCATCATCATAATCGTCATCATAATTATCATCATAATCATCATCATAATCATCATCAGAATCATCATCATAATCATGAGCATAATCATCATCATAATCATCATCATAATCATCATCATAATCATCATCATAATCATCATCAAAATCATCATCATAATCATGAGCATAATCATCATCATAATCGTCATCATAATCATCATCAAGATCATCATCGTAATCATGAGCATAATCATCATCACAATCGTCATCATAATCATCATCACAATCATCATCAGAATCATCATCATAATCGTCATCATAATCATCATCATAATCATCATCATAATCATCATCATAATCATCATCATAATCATCATCATAATCATCGTTATAATTCATCATCATAATCATCATCATAATCATCATCATAACCGTCATCGTAATCATCATCAGAATCATTATCATAATCGTCATCATATTCATCATCATAATCATCATCATAATCATCATCATAATCATCATCATAACCGTCATCGTAATCATCATCATAATCATCATCATAATCATCATCATAATCATCATCATAATCATCATCATAATTATCATCATAATCATCATCACAATCGTCATCATAATCATCATCATAATCATCATCAGAATCATCATCATAATCGTCATCATAATCATCATCATAGTAGTCATTATAATCGTCATCATAATCGTCATCATTATAGTCATCATAATCGTCGTCATAATCATCATCATAGTCATCATCATAATAGTCATCATAATCGTCATCATTATGGTCATCATAATCATCATCATGATCATCATCATAATCATCATCATAATCATCATCATGATCATCATCATAATCATCATCATAATCATCATCATAATCATAATCATAACCGTCATCGTAATCATCATCATAATCATCATCATAATCATCATCATAATCATCATCGTAATCATCATCATAATCATCATCATAATCATCATCATAATCGTCTTCATGGTCATCATCATAATCATCATCATAGTCATCATCATAATCATCATCATAGTCATCATCATAATCATCATCATAATCATCACCATAATCATCATCATAGTCATCATCATAATCATCATCAAAATTATCATCATAATCATCATCATAATCGTCATCATAATCATCATCATAATCATCATCATAATCATCATCATAACCGTCATCGTAATCATCATCATAATCATCATCATAATCATCATCATTATCATCATCAAAATCATCATCCTCATCATCATCATAATCATCATCATGATCATCATCATAATCATCATCATAATCATCATCATAATCATCATCATAATCATCATCATTATCATCATCATTATCATCATCAAAATCATCATCATCATCATCATCATAATCATCATCATAATCATCATCATAATCATCATCATAACCGTCATCGTAATCATCATCATAATCATCATCATAATCATCATCATAATCATCATCATAATCATCATCATAATCATCATCATAATCATCAGCATGATCATCATCATAATCATCATCATAATCATGAGCATAATCATCATCATAATCGTCATCATAATCATCATCATAGTCATCATCATAATAGTCATCATAATCGTCATCGTAATCATCATCAAAATCATCATCATAATCATCATCATAATCATCAGCATGATCATCATCATAATCATCATCATAATCATGAGCATAATCATCATCATAATCGTCATCATAATCATCATCATAGTCATCATCATAATAGTCATCATTATAGTCATCATCATAATAGTCATCATAATCGTCATCATAATCATCATCATAATCATCATCATGATCATCATCATAATCATCATCATAATCATCATCATAACCGTCATCGTAATCATCATCATAATCATCATCATAACCGTCATCGTAATCATCATCATAATCATCATCATAATCATCGTTATAATTCATCATCATAATCATGAGCATAATCATCATGATAATCATCATCATAGTCATCATCATAATCATCATCAGAATCATCATCATAATCGTCATCATAATCATCATCATAGTAGTCATTATAATCGTCATCATAATCGTCATCATTATAGTCATCATAATCGTCGTCATAATCATCATCATAGTCATCATCATAATAGTCATCATAATCGTCATCATTATGGTCATCATAATCATCATCATGATCATCATCATAATCATCATCATAATCATCATCATGATCATCATCATAATCATCATCATAATCATCATCATAATCATAATCATAACCGTCATCGTAATCATCATCATAATCATCATCATAATCATCATCATAATCATCATCGTAATCATCATCATAATCATCATCATAATCATCATCATAATCGTCTTCATGGTCATCATCATAATCATCATCATAGTCATCATCATAATCATCATCATAGTCATCATCATAATCATCATCATAATCATCACCATAATCATCATCATAGTCATCATCATAATCATCATCAAAATTATCATCATAATCATCATCATAATCGTCATCATAATCATCATCATAATCATCATCATAATCATCATCATAACCGTCATCGTAATCATCATCATAATCATCATCATAATCATCATCATTATCATCATCAAAATCATCATCCTCATCATCATCATAATCATCATCATGATCATCATCATAATCATCATCATAATCATCATCATAATCATCATCATAATCATCATCATTATCATCATCATTATCATCATCAAAATCATCATCATCATCATCATCATAATCATCATCATAATCATCATCATAATCATCATCATAACCGTCATCGTAATCATCATCATAATCATCATCATAATCATCATCATAATCATCATCATAATCATCATCATAATCATCATCATAATCATCAGCATGATCATCATCATAATCATCATCATAATCATGAGCATAATCATCATCATAATCGTCATCATAATCATCATCATAGTCATCATCATAATAGTCATCATAATCGTCATCGTAATCATCATCAAAATCATCATCATAATCATCATCATAATCATCAGCATGATCATCATCATAATCATCATCATAATCATGAGCATAATCATCATCATAATCGTCATCATAATCATCATCATAGTCATCATCATAATAGTCATCATTATAGTCATCATCATAATAGTCATCATAATCGTCATCATAATCATCATCATAATCATCATCATGATCATCATCATAATCATCATCATAATCATCATCATAACCGTCATCGTAATCATCATCATAATCATCATCATAACCGTCATCGTAATCATCATCATAATCATCATCATAATCATCGTTATAATTCATCATCATAATCATGAGCATAATCATCATGATAATCATCATCATAGTCATCATCATAATCATCATCATAGTCATCATCATAATCATCATCATGATCATCATCATAATCATCATCATAATCATCATCATAATCATCGTTATAATTCATCATCATAATCATGAGCATAATCATCATGATAATCATCATCATAGTCATCATCAGAATCATCATCATAGTCATCATCAAAATCATCATCATAATCATCATCATAATATTCATCATAATCGTCATCATAATCATCATAATAGTCATCATCATAATCATCATCATAATCATCATCATAATCATCATCAAAATCATCATCATAATCGTCATCATAATCATCATCATAGTCATCATCATAATAGTCATCATAATCGTCATAATTATAGTCATCATAATCATCAGCATGATCATCATCACAATCATCATCAAAATCATCAGCATAATCGTCATCATAATCATCATCATAACCGTCATCGTAATCATCATCATAATCATCATCATAATCATCATCATAATCATCATCATAATCATCATCATAATCATCATCATAATCATCATCATAATCATCATCAAGATCATCATCATAATCATCATCATAATCATCATCATAATCATCATCATAATCATCATCATAATCATCATCATAATCATGAGCATAATCATCATCATAATCGTCATCATAATCATCATCATAGTCATCATCATAATAGTCATCATAATCGTCGTCATAATCGTCATCATTATAGTCATCATAATCGTCATCATAATCATCAGCATAGTCATCATCATAATAGTCATCATAATCGTCATCATTATAGTCATCATAATCATCATCATGATCATCATCATAATCATCATCATAATCATCATCATAATCATCATCATAATCATCATCATAATCATCATCATAATCATCATCATAATCATCATCATAATCATCATCATAATCATCATCATAATCATCATCAAGATCATCATCATAATCATCATCATAATCATCATCATAATCATCATCATAATCATCATCATAATCATCATCATAATCATGAGCATAATCATCATCATAATCGTCATCATAATCATCATCATAGTCATCATCATAATAGTCATCATAATCGTCGTCATAATCGTCATCATTATAGTCATCATAATCGTCATCATAATCATCAGCATAGTCATCATCATAATAGTCATCATAATCGTCATCATCATAGTCATCATAATCATCATCATGATCATCATCATAATCATCATCATAATCATCATCATAATCATCATCAGAATCATCATCATTATCATCATCATAATCATCATCAGAATCATCATCATAATCATCATCATAATCATCGTTATAATTCATCATCATAATCATGAGCATAATCATCATGATAATCATCATCATAGTCATCATCATAATCATCATCATAGTCATCATCATAATCATCATCATAATCATCACCATAATCATCATCATAGTCGTCATCATAATCATCATCAAAATTATCATCATAATCATCATCATAATCGTCATCATAATCATCATCATAATCATCATCATAATCATCATCATAACCGTCATCGTAATCATCATCATAATCATCATCATAATCATCATCATTATCATCATCAAAATCATCATCCTCATCATCATCATAATCATCATCATGATCATCATCATAATCATCATCATAATCATCATCATAATCATCATCATAATCATCATCATTATCATCATCATTATCATCATCAAAATCATCATCATCATCATCATCATAATCATCATCATAATCATCATCATAATCATCATCATAACCGTCATCGTAATCATCATCATAATCATCATCATAATCATCATCATAATCATCATCATAATCATCATCATAATCATCATCATAACCGTCATCGTAATCATCATCAAAATCATCATCATAATCATCATCATAATCATCATCATAATCATCGTTATAATTCATCATCATAATCATGAGCATAATCATCATGATTATCATCATCATAGTCATCATCATAATCATCATCATAGTCATCATCATAATCATCATCATAATCATCACCATAATCATCATCATAGTCATCATCATAATCATCATCAAAATTATCATCATAATCATCATCATAATCGTCATCATAATCATCATCATAATCATCATCATAATCATCATCATAACCGTCATCGTAATCATCATCATAATCATCATCATAATCATCATCATTATCATCATCATTATCATCATCATAATCATCATCATAATCATCATCATAATCATCATCATAATCATCATCATAATCATCATCATAATCATCATCAAGATCATCATCATAATCATGAGCATAATCATCATCACAATCGTCATCATAATCATCATCATAATCATCATCAGAATCATCATCATAATCGTCATCATAATCATCATCATAGTAGTCATTATAATCGTCATCATAATCGTCATCATTATAGTCATCATAATCGTCGTCATAATCATCATCATAGTCATCATCATAATAGTCATCATAATCGTCATCATTATAGTCATCATAATCATCATCATGATCATCATCATAATCATCATCATAATCATCATCATGATCATCATCATAATCATCATCATAATCATCATCATAATCATAATCATAACCGTCATCGTAATCATCATCATAATCATCATCATAATCATCATCGTAATCATCATCATAATCATCATCATAATCATCATCATAATCGTCTTCATGGTCATCATCATAATCATCATCATAATCATCATAATAGTCATCATAATCATCATCATTATAGTCATCATAATCATCATGATAATCATCATCATAGTCATCATCATAATCATCATCATAGTCATCATCATAATCATCATCATAATCATCACCATAATCATCATCATAGTCATCATCATAATCATCATCAAAATTATCATCATAATCATCATCATAATCGTCATCATAATCATCATCAGAATCATCATCATAATCATGAGCATAATCATCATCATAATCGTCTTCATGGTCATCATCATAATCGTCATCATAATCATCATAATAGTCATCATAATCGTCATCATTATAGTCATCATAATCGACATCATGATCATCATCATAATCATCATCATAATCATCATCATGATCATCATCATAATCATCATCATAATCATCATCATAACCGTCATCGTAATCATCATCATAATCATCATCATAATCATCATCATTATCATCATCAAAATCATCATCATCATCATCATCATAATCATCATCATAATCATCATCATAATCATCATCATAATCATCATCAAGATCATCATCATAATCATCATCATAATCATCATCATAATCATCATCATAATCATCATCATCATCATCATCATAATCATCATCATAATCGTCATCATAATCATCATCATAGTCATCATCATAATAGTCATCATAATCGTCATAATTATAGTCATCATACTCATCAGCATGATCATCATCATAATCATCATCAAAATCATCATCATAATCGTCATCATAATCATCATCATAATCATCATCATAATCATCATCATAACCGTCATCGTAATCATCATCAAAATCATCATCATAATCATCATCATAATCATCATCATAATCATCATCATAATCATCATCATAATCATCATCATAATCATCATCATAATCATCATCAAGATCATCATCATAATCATCATCATAATCATCATCATAATCATCATCATAATCATCATCATAATCATCGTTATAATTCATCATGATAATCATGAGCATAATGATCATGATAATCATCATCATAGTCATCATCATAATCATCATCATAATCATCACCATAATCATCATCATAGTCATCATCATAATAGTCATCATAATCGTCATCATGATCATCATCATAATCATCATCATAATCATCATCATAATCATCATCATAATCATCATCATTATCATCATCAAAATCATCATCATCATCATCATCATAATCATCATCATAATCATCATCATAATCATCATCAAAATCATCATCATCATCATCATCATAATCATCATCATAATCGTCATCATAATCATCATCATAGTCATCATCATAATAGTCATCATAATCGTCATCATTATAGTCATCATAATCATCATCATGATCATCATCATAATCATCATCATAATCATCATCATGATCATCATCATAATCATCATCATAATCATCATCATAATCATAATCATAACCGTCATCGTAATCATCATCATAATCATCATCATAATCATCATCGTAATCATCATCATAATCATCATCATAATCATCATCATAATCGTCTTCATGGTCATCATCATAATCATCATCATAATCATCATAATAGTCATCATAATCATCATCATTATAGTCATCATAATCATCATGATAATCATCATCATAGTCATCATCATAATCATCATCATAGTCATCATCATAATCATCATCATAATCATCACCATAATCATCATCATAGTCATCATCATAATCATCATCAAAATTATCATCATAATCATCATCATAATCGTCATCATAATCATCATCAGAATCATCATCATAATCATGAGCATAATCATCATCATAATCGTCTTCATGGTCATCATCATAATCGTCATCATAATCATCATAATAGTCATCATAATCGTCATCATTATAGTCATCATAATCGACATCATGATCATCATCATAATCATCATCATAATCATCATCATGATCATCATCATAATCATCATCATAATCATCATCATAACCGTCATCGTAATCATCATCATAATCATCATCATAATCATCATCATTATCATCATCAAAATCATCATCATCATCATCATCATAATCATCATCATAATCATCATCATAATCATCATCATAATCATCATCAAGATCATCATCATAATCATCATCATAATCATCATCATAATCATCATCATAATCATCATCATCATCATCATCATAATCATCATCATAATCGTCATCATAATCATCATCATAGTCATCATCATAATAGTCATCATAATCGTCATAATTATAGTCATCATACTCATCAGCATGATCATCATCATAATCATCATCAAAATCATCATCATAATCGTCATCATAATCATCATCATAATCATCATCATAATCATCATCATAACCGTCATCGTAATCATCATCAAAATCATCATCATAATCATCATCATAATCATCATCATAATCATCATCATAATCATCATCATAATCATCATCATAATCATCATCATAATCATCATCAAGATCATCATCATAATCATCATCATAATCATCATCATAATCATCATCATAATCATCATCATAATCATCGTTATAATTCATCATGATAATCATGAGCATAATGATCATGATAATCATCATCATAGTCATCATCATAATCATCATCATAATCATCACCATAATCATCATCATAGTCATCATCATAATAGTCATCATAATCGTCATCATGATCATCATCATAATCATCATCATAATCATCATCATAATCATCATCATAATCATCATCATTATCATCATCAAAATCATCATCATCATCATCATCATAATCATCATCATAATCATCATCATAATCATCATCAAAATCATCATCATCATCATCATCATAATCATCATCATAATCATCATCATAATCATCATCATAATCATCATCATAACCGTCATCGTAATCATCATCATAATCATCATCATAATCATCATCATAACCGTCATCGTAATCATCATCAAAATCATCATCATAATCATCATCATAATCATCATCATAATCATCATCATAATCATCATCATAATCATCATCATAATCATCATCATAATCATCATCAAGATCATCATCATAATCATCATCATAATCATCATCATAATCATCATCATAATCATCATCATAATCATCGTTATAATTCATCATGATAATCATGAGCATAATGATCATGATAATCATCATCATAGTCATCATCATAATCATCATCATAATCATCACCATAATCATCATCATAGTCATCATCATAATAGTCATCATAATCGTCATCATGATCATCATCATAATCATCATCATAATCATCATCATAATCATCATCATAATCATCATCATTATCATCATCAAAATCATCATCATCATCATCATCATAATCATCATCATAATCATCATCATAATCATCATCAAAATCATCATCATCATCATCATCATAATCATCATCATAATCGTCATCATAATCATCATCATAGTCATCATCATAATAGTCATCATAATCGTCATCATTATAGTCATCATAATCATCATCATGATCATCATCATAATCATCATCATAATCATCATCATGATCATCATCATAATCATCATCATAATCATCATCATAATCATAATCATAACCGTCATCGTAATCATCATCATAATCATCATCATAATCATCATCGTAATCATCATCATAATCATCATCATAATCATCATCATAATCGTCTTCATGGTCATCATCATAATCATCATCATAATCATCATAATAGTCATCATAATCATCATCATTATAGTCATCATAATCATCATGATAATCATCATCATAGTCATCATCATAATCATCATCATAGTCATCATCATAATCATCATCATAATCATCACCATAATCATCATCATAGTCATCATCATAATCATCATCAAAATTATCATCATAATCATCATCATAATCGTCATCATAATCATCATCAGAATCATCATCATAATCATGAGCATAATCATCATCATAATCGTCTTCATGGTCATCATCATAATCGTCATCATAATCATCATAATAGTCATCATAATCGTCATCATTATAGTCATCATAATCGACATCATGATCATCATCATAATCATCATCATAATCATCATCATGATCATCATCATAATCATCATCATAATCATCATCATAACCGTCATCGTAATCATCATCATAATCATCATCATAATCATCATCATTATCATCATCAAAATCATCATCATCATCATCATCATAATCATCATCATAATCATCATCATAATCATCATCATAATCATCATCAAGATCATCATCATAATCATCATCATAATCATCATCATAATCATCATCATAATCATCATCATCATCATCATCATAATCATCATCATAATCGTCATCATAATCATCATCATAGTCATCATCATAATAGTCATCATAATCGTCATAATTATAGTCATCATACTCATCAGCATGATCATCATCATAATCATCATCAAAATCATCATCATAATCGTCATCATAATCATCATCATAATCATCATCATAATCATCATCATAACCGTCATCGTAATCATCATCAAAATCATCATCATAATCATCATCATAATCATCATCATAATCATCATCATAATCATCATCATAATCATCATCATAATCATCATCATAATCATCATCAAGATCATCATCATAATCATCATCATAATCATCATCATAATCATCATCATAATCATCATCATAATCATCGTTATAATTCATCATGATAATCATGAGCATAATGATCATGATAATCATCATCATAGTCATCATCATAATCATCATCATAATCATCACCATAATCATCATCATAGTCATCATCATAATAGTCATCATAATCGTCATCATGATCATCATCATAATCATCATCATAATCATCATCATAATCATCATCATAATCATCATCATTATCATCATCAAAATCATCATCATCATCATCATCATAATCATCATCATAATCATCATCATAATCATCATCAAAATCATCATCATCATCATCATCATAATCATCATCATAATCATCATCATAATCATCATCATAATCATCATCATAACCGTCATCGTAATCATCATCATAATCATCATCATAATCATCATCATAATCATCATCATAATCATCATCATAATCATCATCATAATCATCATCATAATCATCATCATAATCATCGTTATAATTCATCATCATAATCATGAGCATAATCATCATGATAATCATCATCATAGTCATCATCATAATCATCATCATAGTCATCATCATAATCATCATCATAATCATCACCATAATCATCATCATAGTCATCATCATAATCATCATCAAAATTATCATCATAATCATCATCATAATCGTCATCATAATCATCATCATAATCATCATCATAATCATCATCATAACCGTCATCGTAATCATCATCATAATCATCATCATAATCATCATCATTATCATCATCAAAATCATCATCCTCATCATCATCATAATCATCATCATGATCATCATCATAATCATCATCATAATCGTCATCATTATAGTCATCATAATCATCAGCATGATCATCATCATAATCATCATCATAATCATCATCATAATCATCATCATTATCATCATCAAAATCATCATCCTCATCATCATCATAATCATCATCATGATCATCATCATAATCATCATCATAATCATCATCATAATCATCAGC
Organism: Coelioxys conoideus; assembly: GCA_947623535.1. Taxonomy (NCBI): domain Eukaryota; kingdom Metazoa; phylum Arthropoda; class Insecta; order Hymenoptera; family Megachilidae; genus Coelioxys; species Coelioxys conoideus. Next base: position 2,000,144 of record CANQJN010000008.1, read on the forward strand.
ATGATCATCATCATAATCATCATCATAATCATGAGCATAATCGTCATCATAATCGTCATCATAATCATCATCATAGTCATCATCATAATAGTCATCATTATAGTCATCATCATAATAGTCATCATAATCGTCATCATAATCATCATCATAATCATCATCATGATCATCATCATAATCATCATCATAATCATCATCATAACCGTCATCGTAATCATCATCATAATCATCATCATAACCGTCATCGTAATCATCATCATAATCATCATCATAATCATCGTTATAATTCATCATCATAATCATGAGCATAATCATCATGATAATCATCATCATAGTCATCATCATAATCATCATCATAGTCATCATCATAATCATCATCATGATCACCATCATAATCATCATCATAATCATCATCATAATCATCATCATAATCATCATCATTATCATCATCATTATCATCATCAAAATCATCATCATCATCATCATCATAATCATCATCATAATCATCATCATAATCATCATCATAACCGTCATCGTAATCATCAGCATGATCATCATCATAATCATCATCATAATCATGAGCATAATCATCATCATAATCGTCATCATAATCATCATCATAGTCATCATCATAATAGTCATCATAATCGTCATCGTAATCATCATCAAAATCATCATCATAATCATCATCATAATCATCAGCATGATCATCATCATAATCATCATCATAATCATGAGCATAATCATCATCATAATCGTCATCATAATCATCATCATAGTCATCATCATAATAGTCATCATTATAGTCATCATCATAATAGTCATCATAATCGTCATCATAATCATCATCATAATCATCATCATGATCATCATCATAATCATCATCATAATCATCATCATAACCGTCATCGTAATCATCATCATAATCATCATCATAACCGTCATCGTAATCATCATCATAATCATCATCATAATCATCGTTATAATTCATCATCATAATCATGAGCATAATCATCATGATAATCATCATCATAGTCATCATCATAATCATCATCATAGTCATCATCATAATCATCATCATGATCATCATCATAATCATCATCATAATCATCATCATAATCATCGTTATAATTCATCATCATAATCATGAGCATAATCATCATGATAATCATCATCATAGTCATCATCAGAATCATCATCATAGTCATCATCAAAATCATCATCATAATCATCATCATAATATTCATCATAATCGTCATCATAATCATCATAATAGTCATCATCATAATCATCATCATAATCATCATCATAATCATCATCAAAATCATCATCATAATCGTCATCATAATCATCATCATAGTCATCATCATAATAGTCATCATAATCGTCATAATTATAGTCATCATAATCATCAGCATGATCATCATCACAATCATCATCAAAATCATCAGCATAATCGTCATCATAATCATCATCATAACCGTCATCGTAATCATCATCATAATCATCATCATAATCATCATCATAATCATCATCATAATCATCATCATAATCATCATCATAATCATCATCATAATCATCATCATAATCATCATCAAGATCATCATCATAATCATCATCATAATCATCATCATAATCATCATCATAATCATCATCATAATCATCATCATAATCATGAGCATAATCATCATCATAATCGTCATCATAATCATCATCATAGTCATCATCATAATAGTCATCATAATCGTCGTCATAATCGTCATCATTATAGTCATCATAATCGTCATCATAATCATCAGCATAGTCATCATCATAATAGTCATCATAATCGTCATCATTATAGTCATCATAATCATCATCATGATCATCATCATAATCATCATCATAATCATCATCATAATCATCATCATAATCATAATCATTATCATCATCAATATCATCATCATCATCATCATCATAATCATCATCATAATCATCATCATAATCATCATCATAACCGTCATCGTAATCATCATCATAATCATCATCATAATAATCATCATAATCATCATCATAATCATCATCATAATCATCATCATAATCATCGTTATAATTCATCATCATAATCATGAGCATAATCATCATGATAATCATCATCATAGTCATCATCATAATCATCATCATAGTCATCATCATAATCATCATCATAATCATCACCATAATCATCATCATAGTCATCATCATAATCATCATCAAAATTATCATCATAATCATCATCATAATCGTCATCATAATCATCATCATAATCATCATCATAATCATCATCATAACCGTCATCGTAATCATCATCATAATCATCATCATAATCATCATCATTATCATCATCAAAATCATCATCATCATCATCATCATAATCATCATCATAATCATCATCATAATCATCATCATAACCGTCATCGTAATCATCATCATAATCATCATCATAATCATCATCATAATCATCATCATAATCATCATCATAATCATCATCATAATAATCATCATAATCGTCTTCATGGTCATCATCATAATCGTCATCATAATCATCATAATAGTCATCATAATCGTCATCATTATAGTCATCATAATCGTCATCATTATAGTCATCATAATCATCAGCATGATCATCATCATAATCATCATCATAATCATCATCATAATCATCATCATTATCATCATCAAAATCATCATCCTCATCATCATCATAATCATCATCATGATCATCATCATAATCATCATCATAATCATCATCATAATCATCATCATAACCGTCATCGTAATCATCATCATAATCATCATCATAATAATCATCATAATCATCATCATAATCATCATCATAATCATCATCATAATCATCGTTATAATTCATCATCATAATCATGAGCATAATCATCATGATAATCATCATCATAGTCATCATCATAATCATCATCATAGTCATCATCATAATCATCATCATAATCATCACCATAATCATCATCATAGTCATCATCATAATCATCATCAAAATTATCATCATAATCATCATCATAATCGTCATCATAATCATCATCATAATCATCATCATAATCATCATCATAACCGTCATCGTAATCATCATCATAATCATCATCATAATCATCATCATTATCATCATCAAAATCATCATCATCATCATCATCATAATCATCATCATAATCATCATCATAATCATCATCATAATCGTCATCATAATCATCATCATAATCATCATCATAATCATCATCATAATCATCATCATAACCGTCATCGTAATCATCATCATAATCATCATCATAATCATCATCATTATCATCATCAAAATCATCATCCTCATCATCATCATAATCATCATCATGATCATCATCATAATCATCATCATAATCGTCATCATTATAGTCATCATAATCATCAGCATGATCATCATCATAATCATCATCATAATCATCATCATAATCATCATCATTATCATCATCAAAATCATCATCCTCATCATCATCATAATCATCATCATGATCATCATCATAATCATCATCATAATCATCATCATAATCATCAGCATGATCATCATCATAATCATCATCATAATCATGAGCATAATCGTCATCATAATCGTCATCATAATCATCATCATAGTCATCATCATAATAGTCATCATTATAGTCATCATCATAATAGTCATCATAATCGTCATCATAATCATCATCATAATCATCATCATGATCATCATCATAATCATCATCATAATCATCATCATAACCGTCATCGTAATCATCATCATAATCATCATCATAACCGTCATCGTAATCATCATCATAATCATCATCATAATCATCGTTATAATTCATCATCATAATCATGAGCATAATCATCATGATAATCATCATCATAGTCATCATCATAATCATCATCATAGTCATCATCATAATCATCATCATGATCACCATCATAATCATCATCATAATCATCATCATAATCATCATCATAATCATCATCATTATCATCATCATTATCATCATCAAAATCATCATCATCATCATCATCATAATCATCATCATAATCATCATCATAATCATCATCATAACCGTCATCGTAATCATCAGCATGATCATCATCATAATCATCATCATAATCATGAGCATAATCATCATCATAATCGTCATCATAATCATCATCATAGTCATCATCATAATAGTCATCATAATCGTCATCGTAATCATCATCAAAATCATCATCATAATCATCATCATAATCATCAGCATGATCATCATCATAATCATCATCATAATCATGAGCATAATCATCATCATAATCGTCATCATAATCATCATCATAGTCATCATCATAATAGTCATCATTATAGTCATCATCATAATAGTCATCATAATCGTCATCATAATCATCATCATAATCATCATCATGATCATCATCATAATCATCATCATAATCATCATCATAACCGTCATCGTAATCATCATCATAATCATCATCATAACCGTCATCGTAATCATCATCATAATCATCATCATAATCATCGTTATAATTCATCATCATAATCATGAGCATAATCATCATGATAATCATCATCATAGTCATCATCATAATCATCATCATAGTCATCATCATAATCATCATCATGATCATCATCATAATCATCATCATAATCATCATCATAATCATCGTTATAATTCATCATCATAATCATGAGCATAATCATCATGATAATCATCATCATAGTCATCATCAGAATCATCATCATAGTCATCATCAAAATCATCATCATAATCATCATCATAATATTCATCATAATCGTCATCATAATCATCATAATAGTCATCATCATAATCATCATCATAATCATCATCATAATCATCATCAAAATCATCATCATAATCGTCATCATAATCATCATCATAGTCATCATCATAATAGTCATCATAATCGTCATAATTATAGTCATCATAATCATCAGCATGATCATCATCACAATCATCATCAAAATCATCAGCATAATCGTCATCATAATCATCATCATAACCGTCATCGTAATCATCATCATAATCATCATCATAATCATCATCATAATCATCATCATAATCATCATCATAATCATCATCATAATCATCATCATAATCATCATCAAGATCATCATCATAATCATCATCATAATCATCATCATAATCATCATCATAATCATCATCATAATCATCATCATAATCATGAGCATAATCATCATCATAATCGTCATCATAATCATCATCATAGTCATCATCATAATAGTCATCATAATCGTCGTCATAATCGTCATCATTATAGTCATCATAATCGTCATCATAATCATCAGCATAGTCATCATCATAATAGTCATCATAATCGTCATCATTATAGTCATCATAATCATCATCATGATCATCATCATAATCATCATCATAATCATCATCATAATCATCATCATAATCATAATCATTATCATCATCAATATCATCATCATCATCATCATCATAATCATCATCATAATCATCATCATAATCATCATCATAACCGTCATCGTAATCATCATCATAATCATCATCATAATAATCATCATAATCATCATCATAATCATCATCATAATCATCATCATAATCATCGTTATAATTCATCATCATAATCATGAGCATAATCATCATGATAATCATCATCATAGTCATCATCATAATCATCATCATAGTCATCATCATAATCATCATCATAATCATCACCATAATCATCATCGTAGTCATCATCATAATCATCATCAAAATTATCATCATAATCATCATCATAATCGTCATCATAATCATCATCATAATCATCATCATAATCATCATCATAACCGTCATCGTAATCATCATCATAATCATCATCATAATCATCATCATTATCATCATCAAAATCATCATCATCATCATCATCATAATCATCATCATAATCATCATCATAATCATCATCATAACCGTCATCGTAATCATCATCATAATCATCATCATAATCATCATCATAATCATCATCATAATCATCATCATAATCATCATCATAATCATCATCATAATCGTCTTCATGGTCATCATCATAATCGTCATCATAATCATCATAATAGTCATCATAATCGTCATCATTATAGTCATCATAATCGTCATCATTATAGTCATCATAATCATCATCATGATCATCATCATAATTATCATCATAATCATCATCATAATCATCATCATAATCATCATCATAACCGTCATCGTAAACATCATCATAATCATCATCAATATCATCATCATCATCATCATCATAATCATCATCATAACCGTCATCGTAATCATCATCATAATCATCATCATAATCATCATCATAATCATCATCATAATCATCATCATAATCATCATCATAATCATCATCATAATCATCATCATAATCATCATCAAGATCATCATCATAATCATCATCATAATCATCATCATAATCATCATCATAATCATCATCATAATCATCATCATAATCATGAGCATAATCATCATCATAATCGTCATCATAATCATCATCATAGTCATCATCATAATAGTCATCATAATCGTCGTCATAATCGTCATCATTATAGTCATCATAATCGTCATCATAATCATCAGCATAGTCATCATCATAATAGTCATCATAATCGTCATCATCATAGTCATCATAATCATCATCATGATCATCATCATAATCATCATCATAATCATCATCATAATCATCATCAGAATCATCATCATTATCATCATCATAATCATCATCAGAATCATCATCATAATCATCATCATAATCATCGTTATAATTCATCATCATAATCATGAGCATAATCATCATGATAATCATCATCATAGTCATCATCATAATCATCATCATAGTCATCATCATAATCATCATCATAATCATCACCATAATCATCATCATAGTCGTCATCATAATCATCATCAAAATTATCATCATAATCATCATCATAATCGTCATCATAATCATCATCATAATCATCATCATAATCATCATCATAACCGTCATCGTAATCATCATCATAATCATCATCATAATTATCATCATTATCATCATCAAAATCATCATCCTCATCATCATCATAATCATCATCATGATCATCATCATAATCATCATCATAATCATCATCATAATCATCATCATAATCATCATCATTATCATCATCATTATCATCATCAAAATCATCATCATCATCATCATCATAATCATCATCATAATCATCATCATAATCATCATCATAACCGTCATCGTAATCATCATCATAATCATCATCATAATCATCATCATAATCATCATCATAATCATCATCATAATCATCATCATAACCGTCATCGTAATCATCATCAAAATCATCATCATAATCATCATCATAATCATCATCATAATCATCGTTATAATTCATCATCATAATCATGAGCATAATCATCATGATTATCATCATCATAGTCATCATCATAATCATCATCATAGTCATCATCATAATCATCATCATAATCATCACCATAATCATCATCATAGTCATCATCATAATCATCATCAAAATTATCATCATAATCATCATCATAATCGTCATCATAATCATCATCATAATCATCATCATAATCATCATCATAACCGTCATCGTAATCATCATCATAATCATCATCATAATCATCATCATTATCATCATCATTATCATCATCATAATCATCATCATAATCATCATCATAATCATCATCATAATCATCATCATAATCATCATCATAATCATCATCAAGATCATCATCATAATCATGAGCATAATCATCATCACAATCGTCATCATAATCATCATCATAATCATCATCAGAATCATCATCATAATCGTCATCATAATCATCATCATAGTAGTCATTATAATCGTCATCATAATCGTCATCATTATAGTCATCATAATCGTCGTCATAATCATCATCATAGTCATCATCATAATAGTCATCATAATCGTCATCATTATAGTCATCATAATCATCATCATGATCATCATCATAATCATCATCATAATCATCATCATGATCATCATCATAATCATCATCATAATCATCATCATAATCATAATCATAACCGTCATCGTAATCATCATCATAATCATCATCATAATCATCATCGTAATCATCATCATAATCATCATCATAATCATCATCATAATCGTCTTCATGGTCATCATCATAATCATCATCATAATCATCATAATAGTCATCATAATCATCATCATTATAGTCATCATAATCATCATGATAATCATCATCATAGTCATCATCATAATCATCATCATAGTCATCATCATAATCATCATCATAATCATCACCATAATCATCATCATAGTCATCATCATAATCATCATCAAAATTATCATCATAATCATCATCATAATCGTCATCACAATCATCATCAGAATCATCATCATAATCATGAGCATAATCATCATCATAATCGTCTTCATGGTCATCATCATAATCGTCATCATAATCATCATAATAGTCATCATAATCGTCATCATTATAGTCATCATAATCGACATCATGATCATCATCATAATCATCATCATAATCATCATCATGATCATCATCATAATCATCATCATAATCATCATCATAACCGTCATCGTAATCATCATCATAATCATCATCATAATCATCATCATTATCATCATCAAAATCATCATCATCATCATCATCATAATCATCATCATAATCATCATCATAATCATCATCATAATCATCATCAAGATCATCATCATAATCATCATCATAATCATCATCATAATCATCATCATAATCATCATCATCATCATCATCATAATCATCATCATAATCGTCATCATAATCATCATCATAGTCATCATCATAATAGTCATCATAATCGTCATAATTATAGTCATCATACTCATCAGCATGATCATCATCATAATCATCATCAAAATCATCATCATAATCGTCATCATAATCATCATCATAATCATCATCATAATCATCATCATAACCGTCATCGTAATCATCATCAAAATCATCATCATAATCATCATCATAATCATCATCATAATCATCATCATAATCATCATCATAATCATCATCATAATCATCATCATAATCATCATCAAGATCATCATCATAATCATCATCATAATCATCATCATAATCATCATCATAATCATCATCATAATCATCGTTATAATTCATCATGATAATCATGAGCATAATGATCATGATAATCATCATCATAGTCATCATCATAATCATCATCATAATCATCACCATAATCATCATCATAGTCATCATCATAATAGTCATCATAATCGTCATCATGATCATCATCATAATCATCATCATAATCATCATCATAATCATCATCATAATCATCATCATTATCATCATCAAAATCATCATCATCATCATCATCATAATCATCATCATAATCATCATCATAATCATCATCAAAATCATCATCATCATCATCATCATAATCATCATCATAATCATCATCATAATCATCATCATAATCATCATCATAACCGTCATCGTAATCATCATCATAATCATCATCATAATCATCATCATAATCATCATCATAATCATCATCATAATCATCATCATAATCATCATCATAATCATCGTTATAATTCATCATCATAATCATGAGCATAATCATCATGATAATCATCATCATAGTCATCATCATAATCATCATCATAGTCATCATCATAATCATCATCATAATCATCACCATAATCATCATCATAGTCATCATCATAATCATCATCAAAATTATCATCATAATCATCATCATAATCGTCATCATAATCATCATCATAATCATCATCATAATCATCATCATAACCGTCATCGTAATCATCATCATAATCATCATCATAATCATCATCATTATCATCATCAAAATCATCATCCTCATCATCATCATAATCATCATCATGATCATCATCATAATCATCATCATAATCGTCATCATTATAGTCATCATAATCATCAGCATGATCATCATCATAATCATCATCATAATCATCATCATAATCATCATCATTATCATCATCAAAATCATCATCCTCATCATCATCATAATCATCATCATGATCATCATCATAATCATCATCATAATCATCATCATAATCATCAGCATGATCATCATCATAATCATCATCATAATCATGAGCATAATCGTCATCATAATCGTCATCATAATCATCATCATAGTCATCATCATAATAGTCATCATTATAGTCATCATCATAATAGTCATCATAATCGTCATCATAATCATCATCATAATCATCATCATGATCATCATCATAATCATCATCATAATCATCATCATAACCGTCATCGTAATCATCATCATAATCATCATCATAACCGTCATCGTAATCATCATCATAATCATCATCATAATCATCGTTATAATTCATCATCATAATCATGAGCATAATCATCATGATAATCATCATCATAGTCATCATCATAATCATCATCATAGTCATCATCATAATCATCATCATGATCACCATCATAATCATCATCATAATCATCATCATAATCATCGTTATAATTCATCATCATAATCATGAGCATAATCATCATGATAATCATCATCATAGTCATCATCAGAATCATCATCATAGTCATCATCAAAATCATCATCATAATCATCATCATAATATTCATCATAATCGTCATCATAATCATCATAATAGTCATCATCATAATCATCATCATAATCATCATCATAATCATCATCAAAATCATCATCATAATCGTCATCATAATCATCATCATAGTCATCATCATAATAGTCATCATAATCGTCATAATTATAGTCATCATAATCATCAGCATGATCATCATCACAATCATCATCAAAATCATCATCATAATCGTCATCATAATCATCATCATAACCGTCATCGTAATCATCATCATAATCATCATCATAATCATCATCATAATCATCATCATAATCATCATCATAATCATCATCATAATCATCATCATAATCATCATCAAGATCATCATCATAATCATCATCATAATCATCATCATAATCATCATCATAATATTCATCATAATCGTCATCATAATCATCATAATAGTCATCATCATAATCATCATCATAATCATCATCGTAATCATCATCATAATCATCATCATAATCATCATCATAATCATCAGCATAGTCATCATCATAATAGTCATCATAATCGTCATCATTATAGTCATCATAATCATCATCATGATCATCATCATAATCATCATCATAATCATCATCATAATCATCATCATAATCATAATCATTATCATCATCAATATCATCATCATCATCATCATCATAATCATCATCATAATCATCATCATAATCATCATCATAACCGTCATCGTAATCATCATCATAATCATCATCATAATAATCATCATAATCATCATCATAATCATCATCATAATCATCATCATAATCATCGTTATAATTCATCATCATAATCATGAGCATAATCATCATGATAATCATCATCATAGTCATCATCATAATCATCATCATAGTCATCATCATAATCATCATCATAATCATCACCATAATCATCATCATAGTCATCATCATAATCATCATCAAAATTATCATCATAATCATCATCATAATCGTCATCATAATCATCATCATATTCATCATCATAATCATCATCATAACCGTCATCGTAATCATCATCATAATCATCATCATAATCATCATCATTATCATCGTCAAAATCATCATCATCATCATCATCATAATCATCATCATAATCATCATCATAATCATCATCATAACCGTCATCGTAATCATCATCATAATCATCATCATAATCATCATCATAATCATCATCATAATCATCATCATAATCATCATCATAATCATCATCATAATCGTCTTCATGGTCATCATCATAATCGTCATCATAATCATCATAATAGTCATCATAATCGTCATCATTATAGTCATCATAATCGTCATCATTATAGTCATCATAATCATCATCATGATCATCATCATAATTATCATCATAATCATCATCATAATCATCATCATAATCATCATCATAACCGTCATCGTAATCATCATCATAATCATCATCATAATCATCATCATAATCATCGTCATAATCATCATCATTATCATCATCATAATCATCATCATAATCATCATCAGAATCATCATCATAATCATGAGCATAATCATCATCATAATCGTCATCATAATCATCATCATAATAATCATCATAATCATCATCATAATCATCATCATAAT